>KK117422.1:40706-197637 GCA_000611955.2 Stegodyphus mimosarum | reverse complement strand
TCTGATCCATTACTCATTCCATCTTAATAGCATAACCGTTGTTGATCCACTCATCTTTCGGAATCTTTTTCATCAAAGATATTGTTAGTGAATGTTGAGTCATCAAAAGGAACCGATTCATTTCACTGAGCGGAAGGTTGTCATCCGATCTCATAAGGCAGCGGTTTTTTCCATCTCTAATTACAACATATATCCACTTAATTTAATTGACTGAGCTGCGTACTTTGCATTGGAGAGAACCTATACTGATATACCTGTAATTTAGCTGAACTGTAAGGTTATCTATGTTTTAAAGGATTGCGAAAATGACTTGTATCGAAGAATAGTTTGAAGAAGAAGCTTACTAAATTTAATAGACTGAGAAGCTAAGTGCTTAGGATACTGAGAGCTGTTGTCAGAAAGAGAATGTCTAATTGTGTTGTCAGAAAGAGGATGAAACAGATTTCGTATGAAACCATGGTAGAAAACTCATGGCCTTGGAACATTTTGTGGTCAGCTGAAGTGAAATTTTCAGTCTCAGCCCTGGATATTCAGAACCATCTGCAGGTTTCAGTGTATCAACAGCATCTGCATTCTGATTATGCGTCTCTATGGCGCGGTTCTGCAAACTCACCTTAATATTTGCCCCCTCTCTGATTGATGAGAATACTCTTCAAGACTTCTAATATGTGTACCGTCATTGGTGCTCATTACCATGATTTTGTCCAGCAGCAAGGCTTTCCGTATTTGAAAGAACGAGAATATTTGGAAGCTATGTCTTCATACAAGATGATGTAATACTTCTTACTGCTAGATAAGCATAAGAAATGCTTTGCACTTACTTTTGAGAAGATCGGATATTCTGAAACGTTTTCCTCTTTCCGAATGCCCGCTCTTGCTCATTCTTCTGATTTGAATTCCTATGATTTTTCAATGTGGAAATTACTGAAAGATCGCCCCTATAAAGGAAAATATAGTCTGCCTTTGAACATGCTAAAACGCATTCGGAGCATGAGATTGAAAAGAACAGAATGAGCTTTGCGCATTTAACGTGTGTTGCGATTAAATACAGTTTATGTTTCTAAATCATGCGTCGTTCTTTAAACCTGGCAGTTCTTATGTTATATCTCTTTTCATCTGGCAGTCGAAATGTGAACCATTATTTTTTATCGCAATGTTTTATTCCCCATGCACGTTTCACCAATGTACATTAACCAGAAATGGCTATAAATAGGTATGAATAGGGTCATTTTGATTATAGTCATCGCTTTTGTAAAGCCAATTAGGATTTTCATAACGTTGAGTCTGACCAATCATCTGTATCCTTGCCGTGATTCAAAAATATGCCTTCCATCTTTAGGATAGGAAGTGCTAGTCATTTTTACCCCACAAGCACTAGCGGACCAAAGCGATAATTTACAATATTCTGACAATTCATTCAATCAGATCCATGTGGTATAGATTTACCATTCTCCTTTCGTTTAGTTTGGGTGCCTCTACGACATCTGTTGGGTTTCGAAACACAGACCGTGAAAAAATGGATTAGGGCACTGGATCTTTCTTTTGCTAGCTAAATGTGATTACCAGTTATACAACTAGATCATGTACAGCGGAATTCTAATTATTCTTTTGAAGTACTTCTTTCTGAAATTTTATCACCAATGACTAAGTTAAAAAAAAATCTTACCTGTTATTTTTATATACAGTTCTACCTTTTACCCCTTTGACATGCAAACATATGATTTTTGAACATTTAAATAATTGTATTGCACTTTCTCGGCATGAGGATATTAGCTACTTTAAATTAGCTACTTTAAAATTTAGCTACTTTAAAATCCTTTGCGAGTAGAAATACTTATTGTTATACTCTAGAATTTAATTTTTGAAATAAATATTCCGTCAGGAAAACACTTACGTGAACAGGCGCGTCGGGTGTGTCATACCCCAGTTCCAACAAATGCCAATAAATCTTTTTCTGAAACACATATGCAACAGTAAACCGGATCTGAAGATCATACACTACTAGAAACTCAGCTACTGAAAGGGGCACAAAATTGCGGTTTCACAAGTTGGGAATATTCCACTATTTTGTAGGGGTGGGGTATAACACACCCCACGCGCCTTCCCGCGTGTTAAAAAGCACTGGAGAGCCTGTGAGCTAATGGCTTAAACGCTAATGTTTGGCATTTTTAAAATAAATAAATAATAATATTGTAGAAAGCCTAACAGAACTGAATCTGAAGCATTCTAAAGTATTTCATTGTTTCATTGCAACCAGTATAGAAGAATAACTGTAGATTATTGTCCGAAATTTTAGCGAAGAAGATTAATTCATTTCCTATTCACAGTCAAATTAAAATTATTCTATATATTCGCATCATCAATAGCAAACGTTTGAAAAGGATGAAGGACCAAAATGATTATAAATGGTAATAGCAAAAAAGAAGTTAGATAACACTGTTGAATTTTTTATCATTTATTCATGACTTTTTAAGCTTTGTAAATGTGTAATAATGCAGTAAAGACTCATTAATTTTCTTCTCTTCTCGCAGTGGAACGAAATTCAATAATAGCTTGAGAAAATGATTACAAATGAAAGATTGCTATTTTTCTAAAGAAATTTTTTCGAACCACTTAAGAAATGTATATTGATGTATCTCATATATAATTTAAGTAAGCTCAAATTTAAAAAAAATCAGACTTGCGACATGCATTAATCACACACAAATTATCTCCAGATTTTAAGTTAATGAGATACGCACATGATATATTAGGTAAAATTTTTTTCTAGCCAGCACTTAAAAAAGTTATAATTAAATTTAAGTAGAAAATGAAGCACAAAATACATTTTTATCTTCTTTCCATCTTTATTTTGATATTATTTACTCTGATTTGACTGTACACAATTAATTTAAAATTGTTCTCCTATACATCTGTAAAATCTTTATCAGCAAAAAAAAAGTTCTGAATGGTAATATAACCGTTAGCAAATTGATAATTGTTCATGGAATATATTTGTATTAATTTACAGACTTAATATTATAAAGGAATATGGTGCTTGCAAAATGCAGCGAAAGGCATAATATTGAAGAATTACAAAAGATAACGATTATCAATTCCAGATCTATTAAGCAGATAACTTAGGATGAAGGCAGTAATTTTACGGCTCGAAGAGCGACTAAGAGCAAATTTCGGACAGTGGGAATAGGGTAACCAATGAATTATGTGAAATTTCCGTGCAATGATATTTAATAAATTTGATAAGCACTTAGTTTTCTGTATTTCTATATTTTATTACTACTGATAATCGTGAGAATTAGGATGATACTTCTATTTAAAATACCTAATCAATTTCGAGGATGAGTTTTAAGAAGGAATTATACTGGAAATTATAGAATATCAGCATACATTGATTTAAAAAAATATCCACATGTGCATAAAACAGATTAGCATATTTTCTCCAAAACGAACAAGCAACAGGAACAGTCGTTTGCAACAAACATTTCCTTGAAGATTTGCTTCTAAATGAACGAAATTGTAGTAATACACATAAAATAAGTTGTACTAAAATGTAAAGCATAACTGTCTGTAATTACGTTCGTGAGAGAGATATGACTCAAGGATATATTAATATGTTTGTTTTTAAATTAAGAATATTGTTATATTATAAATTAAATTCTTGAATTTAAATTTGTAATCATTAGATTCGAGTAGTATAATTCAGTGCAAATGCAAACAGTATTGCTTATTGCTACAGTATTATGCAAACAGTATTGCTAAACAGTCGTATATTGTTATAATTTGTATGAGACTTGCTTTATTGCATTTATTAGTTAATATGTACCGTCACTTATTCATATATGCTCGTAATTTATTTAAAATCTGTAATGCGCAACGGTAAATATGAAAGTTCTGATGAAAAGTTTGAGATTTTCATTCATTTAAAAATGCACAATATTAATAAGCCATTTTATTCCAGTGGCCATCGTTTGAGATTACATTTCTTGCGTCATTGCATTACACTGAAGATCAGAATTGCAAAAAAATGACGGATTTGAAAAAGAGAGAATTTCCGTACTTAGGTATTAAGTTGTTAATGTATATAGATTTTCTTTAAAAGTTTTGTTAAAGTGCTTTTCTATAATAGGCATTCTCGGTGCATGTTAGATAAAAGTCATCTATTATTGAAAGTAATTATCAGTATATTATAAGAAAACATTTTAACTGAACGATTTAATGTAAGTAATTTGCTTCTTATTAAGATGAATATTAGACTGCGGGTAAAATGTTAACAGCAGTTATATTTACATTCAGAATCTTCTCTTTGTTTTTACATTAATAAGAACTTTTCCGTGCATGCTTAAATTAGAATAAATTAAGAGATGCGTTTTATTTATATTTGCTAAGCATTTAAAATAAATCACCATAAGTTTTATGGTCATAAACTACATTAGATTTAGAAAATTCAAATTATTCGTAAAACTCGGTTTTCCGAGTGCATTAACAGATGAAATAGCAGACTACTTGTATATACTTAATGCAGATCGTTACAAATTATTTCAACAATTTGACGACAGAGGCCATTGGTAAAGGGCACTATACTTCATAGCGTCACGTCATTCTAGTTTTCGAAGGTTAAATCTTCAGCAAGCCTGAAGTCAAATCGAAAGAAGAGGCATCTCACGTATATAATGGGAACTGTTTAGCTATCAAGAATGCATACTAATGGTTAGAACAACTATAATCTAATGGACTCCATATAATATCAAATGGCTCAATTTAATATAATCAAACATAATGACAGGAGCGAAAACGGGTAACGAATTGCAAGGCACACTCAGGTTATCTTCATGGAATATCAGACATAGATAGAACCATGCGATGCCGTTTGCCTTTCAACTCTCAATTACTGTAGTCTCAGACAGTTGTATTTATTCAGTCGAAGCAAATAGTGTCTTTGGCTGCTATTACACATCCCTTTGTTTCGGAAGAACAGCTGTTTGGAACAAATATTCCGCTTTGTCACAACAGCCAACCACCACAGATCACTGTGCGGTTAGATATGGGCCTTACGAAACCTTTCCAAAAGCTTTGAAAAATATATGTGGAGACTAGTTGCTGAGCAGGGCATACGATGCTCAAAGACTCGTCCGGTTACCTTCGTTTTTTTTTAATAAGGCAGTGCCACAAGGGCTATCCTCAAGTGTCTTAAGACACGAAATGCCTCCGTAGAGAACCTTCTCCACGGAGGCATTTCGTGTCTTAAATTACTGCCTTCTGTGTGAAATTGTCTACAGGAGAATAGGGAAAAGTGGACGAAACACCAGAACTTCGTCGGGGAATTCACAGATATTGTTCTACCAGACTACTGTACTTACTGTGCGTACAATCATCCGAAACCGGCGCAGCAAGAGATTCACAAAAATGCTAGACATTAATTTTTAAACATTTTCACATTGAAAACGCATTTACCCATTGATTTTATAATTGCAAAGGTATACAAAAGTTGCAATGGTCTGAGCAGATTAATATATTACTTATACATAATTACAGCAAAATTCAGCATACCTCATAGTCTTACGCTACTGCATACAACTCCTTAAGTCTTGTGGTTTAAATTAAATACTAATTGTTTCTTTAACAGTGATGATTCATAAATTAAGGTTATTGATAATAGTGAGATGGTAAACTGGGTACGATGCTTCTTTTACATACATTATCAGAAATGCAAACGCTAACTAAATCCTGTATTTTTCGGGCAGCTTCTGATTATTAAACATTTTGTTATTGTCATTTTATTAAGGCAATATCTTGAAAAAAACACTTTGTTTCATTTTTAACATGTTTCAGACAGCTGCAACATTTTCGAAATCTTACATTTACAGTAAGTTGTGAAATACTAAGGTTTACTCGGATATGATAATGTCTTGATATATCTTTTCTCTATACGGGAAAAGTTTCTTTCTAACAATAGAGTTTTCATATCGTAATTGATGAAATTTTAGTACACATTAAATGCACTCAGATGAGGTTCTGTTGATGATTTCGTTTTTTATCAATAGAGGCTTCCTTCCTCTCATTCTTATCGCTTTAAGCGTACCGTATTTTGTCTCGTCATAGGGCTTTTATCGTCATTTGAACTTCTGCAGCTGAAGAAGGTATTCCTATATTTAATCCTTCGAAATAAGTCCTGCAAATTTGTGAATATTATGCTGATCCTTATTGCTTCTCCAGTAATGTATGAAATTGTTTCGTGTGATAAATCTGTTACATGGTATTTTGGTTTTCTAGCGATAAAGATTGATTTTAGACATGTTCGCAGATAACTGAAGCATTGATTAGGAGATAAAATTCTTCTCTGTATTTAATTACCAGTATTATTAAGCTAATTTAAGCATCAGTATAAATGTAATGATCCATTCTTTCAAATCTGGAATGACTAATTTCTAATCTATAGTTAATACAAATGACAAGCATTTTCATGCGAAACGCATAATGAAAATATAACATTCTCAACTGACTAGCATTGTGTCTCTTACCAAACGAGCAGTGTTCGGATATACCCAGCATATCTGATACTTTGAAAATGTTCAAAATTAATTCATTCTTAGTCACGCCACACATAGTATTTGTATGACGTAACTTGCGTCAGTATCCACACAATAACTTGATTTCTTTTCTCTTTTAATTTAGACGAAACTTAAGATTATTTGATACGCTTTCCGCATCCATACAATACAATAGAAGCTAGAATCCTTTATTCATGTTTAAAAATTCAACACGTAAACTTTTATTCTTCCGAACCTAACATTTTTCAAACAGCATTTTAAAGCAACGTCATGACACTCAGATAAAGCTTTTAGCTTTTCCGTAGCATTTTAAGTCATTTATCAAGCATAGCCTGGTGTATGACACGTAAGATTGATGAGGTGACGAGAGTGAACTTGATAAGATGGTTTGGCCATGAAAGAGTAGCCAAGCATTTTGATGAAAAGAATTGTGCCGATAACAAATCATTTCCGTCCACTCCGTAGTTGTAATTTAGAGCTTGAGGAACAGATTGCTTGACAGAGACACAAGATATATGGGATTATGTCCGCTTGTGAGTAACATAGCGGAACAGTGGGATTCTTGTTCTCCATTTATTAACTTACGTCAGACATGTATAAAAAGACACTACAGCTTTACATTTAGATCTCCTGTGCTGTAAATGGTACGACCTGATAATGGTCACTCAGGTGAATTGCATTATATGTGACTTAATCTCCCTGGATCCTTTTAAACTTTAATACGTTCATCTTCCACAAAGTTTCATCTTATAATCGAGGACATGGATTTTTATGATAAGATTCTGATAGTGGTTTATTAGGTACTATCCGGACCCGATGTTCCCGAAAATACCCGAAAAGATAGCAGAATTTTATTATGAATTTCTCAAACCTCGGCATTATTGATACGCATTTAGTATACAAAAAATAGTTTTCGTAAGTTTTTTATTTATTTATTTAATAGTTAGCTTATATATATATATATATATATGCATACAATTTAATTAGAAATTGTTGACAATTTAATTAGAAATTGTTGAGAGTGAAAAAGTAAGTTATTTTGCGAAAATATTAGTAGCATATACCCCAAAATGTTAAATCAGAGTTCATATTTCTGGCGAACTCATATTCAAAATCTTCCTTATGATATATCGCTGTATGTTCATTTTGCATGGTAAAAGGAAGCTGAACATTAGAGAAATTAAGTATGAACATCAAAAAGAGAAACATATACCGAAATATCAGTTTACACTGTAAGGAATTTTCTCGCTTTTACCGCCTGCCTTCGTGATGTAATTGAAACCAAATCCAGCTCTCCTTTGAGAGGTCTCTAATTCAAATCTTGGCGAGAGTATCGCCCATATCTTTTAAAATTTCTGGCTTCTTAAATTTTTAATCCTTAAACAGGGAAGACCAAGCTTAAATGGGGTGGATTAAATTCTTCATTACCATAATTTTTCGATCGGTTCTCGTTTTCCTAGTTGCTCATTAAGTGTGAGAAAGTGTAAGGTATTTTCTTTCTTGTTACTGCATGCCTATGCAGTATAATCAGAAGCACGTCCGGCTGGAAATTAGAAGTTTCGGAGTTCGAACTCTGGCAAGGGTATTTCACATTGTTCATGTTTCCTGTTCCGATACAATATCTAATTGCTTTATAAAGTGAACTTAAGAGTGATTCTTAGACGAATGGAGCAAGAAAAGCTCACCCAAGCCCTCGCTCCGAAAGTACGTGTAGGCATTGAACCGTGCGAGTTTCTCCGTTATGCTCCAGCCCACAGTCTGGAGGGTAACACAAGGCAGCGTCCAGATCAATTTGCCTTCCTAATGTTGAGTCAAATCCTTTCAGATGATAGTAACTTTGGCACCTGTATAGATGGCTATATTGCAACGAACTCCATGATATGCCCCATGATGAAGAGTCCATTACTGCCGCCACTCACTAAAGAAATCTGAAGGGTTTTAAAGTGAGGCTTCGCATTATCTTTAAAACTCCGCGCTTCTCGACATGGCCACTAATTTGATTCCTGCGTCATTGTTGGGGCGTGATCTTCGTACCTTGGGGGTGCTCTACAGTTCCTTCGTACGTGGCCTTGAGTATCGCAATTTCAGCACTTTAAGGTCAGTCGTTTGTAACCTCTAATTTTTCCCAAGGCATTGATATGCTTGGTTAAATCGTCTAGAGAAGTAATCGCTGGATCCAATGCCTTTTGGATATGGCTAGCACTGATTGGGTGGCAGTCTCTACGAGTTGCTCGCTGGGCTGCGCCGAATTTCATTATGTATGACCGCCTTTTGTGTCCTTGATATCCGCCAATCGTAGAGCTTTCAGGATCCTGGATGGCATCGAAGAAATACTGTCGGCCTCCTGTACATTTTTAAACATTTTTAAACCCCAAAGCGCAGCTCCAGCGCGCCGCACAGAGCTTCGGACCTTTTGGTTTTCGGGAACAGCCTAAAGGGTATCCCCTGCATCTGCTGTCAAATAAGCTGCGAGATGACAGGCGTTACCTTGGAAATCCCATCCATTCGTTCCCGCTACTATAGAAAAGTGTGTTTTATATATTTGCCAGGAGGTTTTACCGTCATATGTGGACAGCTTTAGAGAGGGACGAGAAGGCATGTGTAAAAATTCAAAACCATCAGAATTACTTCCTGCTGTTGCTACGAATTTCTTTATGGTATCAACTCCTTTGGCGATTGCAGAAACCCTGCCATCGATTTGTTTTTTAATGAAGGAACTCTTTCTTCAATTTCTCCAAATGTACATGCAACTGTGGTTGTTCTGCCTTCAACAGCCTGGAACTTGTTTTCAATTATGCAGGAAATTTCTCTTTTCATTTTCTCTTGACCTGCTTCAAACTTTTCTTGTCCAGCTTCCATCCTTCCTTGCATAGTTTTCATCAATTCTTTAATGCAATTTTCCATTTTTTCTTGAAATGCAGTAAATGCTGTCGCCAGCTGTTCTATTTGTCGCTCATCCATCGCTCTTTTAACCGGCATACAATCTCACTTTTGATACCAAATCTGTTCCATGCTTCCATGTTTCGTAACAGATAGACTCAGGTCCGACAACAGGTTAATAAAAGTTTTTTTCCAAAGAAACTCTTGAAAATTCTGAAACGTTGCACAAAGATAGTCGTACAACTCTTCATAATATCACAGAGTACAATAAATAGTTACAACTCAAACTACTGTGAATGTTAGACACAACCCAATGCAGCTAAAGAGAAAGCTACACAGAGGAATACCAGTATTCCGAAATCACGCTTCGCTAACAGCTAATAACAACAACTGAGAGCAGATGCTCTCACTGGCCTTATATACTATTTGTCCGGCTGCCGTGCTATTTCTAGTATTTCTGCTTCTTAAAATTACTGGAAACTAATGTGAGGTTCTAATTAAGGTTACAACTAATAGTAATCAATTACATTTATTCAATTACAATACTTATTACGTCATACAGGGACCGGACCAAAATGTCTGCAAATAATCGCCACTTTTGGCGACTTTTGTCGAATTCTCACTAAATTACTAGAGATTTGTCCAATTCTCGCCAAATTACCGAGATGGTCTGATTACTCAATGTTAAACCGACTTCTCCATGTATTCTTACTTTTCCGGCATAGCAACTCTCTCGATTTTTCATGTTACATTACTCAGAAAAATACAAACGTTTCATATACAATTGCACTAAAATAACCTATCTATGTACAAAATTTTTAAAAATATTGATAACATAAATTATGTTCAGTGTGTAATAATAATGTTATCAAATAGTGCAAAATCTACGCATGCAATTTTTTATGCTCTTTTATATAATTTTTTTGAAAATTTCCTTACTTTATGTATACATATAGCTTGTGTAGCGAAAGGTTTTTTGCCAAAAAACGTCCTTACCGGACAAAAAAAAATTAAAGCATTTAGTGCGAGTCATCACCCAAATCTGTGTGATTTTGTGCTTATGTTTTGTTTGTGCTTCAAAGCCTTCGGCCCAGAAACTTGGTGGCCGCAAGTCCAAAAACAGATCAACCTCATTTTGAACGTCTTGTGCAGAATGGAAAATAGCGCAAGGAAGATATAGCTTCAGGTGTGAAAAAAGTAGATGTCCGCAGGAGCGATGTCGGGGCTATATAGTTTGTGTGGCAGCAGATCCCATTCGTGTCCATATAGAGCCCAGCCGGTGAATGCAGACACACGTGGTCTTGCATTATTTTGATGAGATATTACTTTTTGACGCCGGGCCTCAATTCAAAGTTTTTTCTTGATAGCTATATCAACGTGATCTTGTTGAAGTAAATCTAAGTTTCATCACAAGTGACGATCTGGTCCAGAAGTTTGTCTTTGCGCTGATATTCGAGAAGATTAATGCAGGCCCAAATACCTTTCTCCTTATGTTCTTGAGTCTGTTCATGCTGCACTCAGCAATTGAACTTGTACGTCAGATTTATGCGATGCATAGCGAGACGAATGGACACGGTACTAACATCTACTCCTTACCATTGTCTCGAGTGTTGTATACTCATCTTCTTGCACAAGTTCTCGCAGGCTTGTCTGCCAGAGCTTGTGCCATTGTCTCGAGACCGGCTTGTCTGCCAGAGCGCTCTGCTTCTTTAATGTCATAGTCCTTAGTTTTGAACTTTCGATGCCAAATCTTCAAAGTTGTATATGATACAACAGTTCACAGTTGTATATGATACAACAATAGTACATAAATCTGTGCACCTGATTTCGTGATGTTCTGCAGCTGACCTTTTGCAACAGAACTGGAAGTAAATGATGTTCCTAACCTGGTAGCGTGATAGTTCCATTTCAGACACCTTGCACTTAATGATTGCGATATTTTTTTTACAAATTTCACAACGCAGTGTCCAAAGCATGTCTCTTTCTTTCAAATGCCCATACTTTTTTGACAAAATATGGTTAAACGCGCCAGCGCGAACTGTTTGCGCAGGCGATATTTGTGGTGGCGGGAAACTTCCGTTAACGCCATTTAGTTATCCTCTATTTTTCTAATAAAATTTCCTATTTGGGGGGACATTCAATTCCGCATGTTTCAACCTAGGAGAGATGTCGTCTTGACTGTATACTCTACTGTAGGGATGCAAATATGATGACAAATATGGTACAGTGAATTTCAGAAGCAGTTTTTGTATTTTAATTCTACACATTTAACTACATTGGAGCAACATAAAGTATTTTGCCAGAATAATATTCACTCCTTATGTATTTGGAAAAGAATTGCGTGTAGGAATATTTTTGATATAAACAGACTTTCAAGTTTTTATTTACTTGCAAGAAAATCTAACGAAATTTACAACCTTTGGGCAACAGAAATTACCTTGGACTTTGATCAAATGCTATACAATTTTGAAAAAATAGTTGCTCAGAGAACTTGCAGTTTTCTACTCTTTTTACAAAATAGTAATTTTATTTGGATTTTAATCTTTTACTGGCATCTACAACAATATATTCTGACGTCTTCATTCTCATACATATTGTTAGGATTCTAAAACAAGATATAATCCTATCTAGACCTCTAGACCTTTTCCACAGTTTTCGCAAAAGTTACTTTTTCATACAATCCTTATCAAATCGAGTATAATGACAACACTAACAACATTTCAGACGGGACACCATATTATACCATATTTTGTGTATTAACTTTGTTTTGTTAATTATATATGTAAAAATACACAGTCCAGTCACATTAATGTGACCACCACGTACTTTCCATGTCAGAGTTAAATAACCAATCACAGAAGGCAGGTGGCAGCACAGTGCAGTTGAGCGTATATAAAGGGTGTGTGAGGGCTTCGGAAAACATTTCAATCGTTGGCGTAATGCAGAAACGAAGCGATTTATCCGACTTCCAAAAGGGCATGATCATTGGCTTTCGGGCCAAGGGTGGAAGCATTTCCGAAACGGCTGAGTTTGTGAACTGTTCGCGTGCCGCCGTGGTAAAAGTGTACCGTGCATGGCAAAATGGGACTGTCCAAAATCAGCGACGTGGCAAATGTGGTGCACCACGGGCCATAGATGACAGAGGCGAACGACGGTTGCGGAGATGCGTTCGGGCAGATAGACGGGCTACCGTTGAGCAACTGACCACCAAAATGAACCAAGGGGCTACCAAAAGTGTCTCCCAAAGTACTATTCAGCGAACATTGCTGCGTCTGGGCCTCCGAAGCAGACGCCTGGTTCGTGCACCTATGCTGACTGCTGTTCATCGACGGCGAAGGCTAGAATTTGCACGCCAGTACAGCAGCTGGACGTCCACTGAGTGGCGACAGGTTGCGTTTTCGGATGAATCGCGTTTTATGCTCCATCGGACAGATGGACGTTGGCGTATAAGGCGTGAAACCTCTGAAAGGAACCACCCTGCAACCATTGCCGGAACGGTCCAAGCTGGAGGCGGGAGCATTATGGTCTGGGGAATGTTTTCCTGGCATTCTCTAGGTTCACTGATCATTGTGGAAGGCACAATGGATCAATACAAGTACGCATCTGTCCTTGCGGACCATGTTCACCCCTACATGCGCATTGTTTTTCCTCAGGATGATGGCATCTTCCAGCAGGACAATGCGAGGTGCCATACAGCTGCCAGTGTACGTGCGTGGTTCGAAGAGCACCAGGATGAGTTTACCGTCCTCTCCTGGCCAGCAAACTCACCTGACTTAAACCCAATCGAGCATCTGTGGGACCATCTCGATCGAGTTGTTCGCGCCATGGATACTCAACCGCGTAATCTAGCGCAGCTGGCCACGGCATTAGAGTCGGCATGGCTCAACATCCCAGAGAACACCTTCAGGGACCTATGTGACTCTCTTCCTGCACGTCTCGCAGCAGTCCGCTCTGCGAAAGGTGGTTATTCTGGCTTTTGACAGATGGTCACATTAATGTGACTGGACTGTGTATAATCATGTAAAAATGCCCTATTAAAATACTGTGTTTTAACAATGCGAAATATTTTTTCGCTAAATGTACAAGTTTTGCTTGATCATTAGTTAGTCGAGTAAAATTATCTCACGTTTTTGGCTTTGAAACGAATTTCCATTAACAGTCTTAACATTTTTTCGTAACTTTAAGAAAATCATTGAAAGAGCAACTACTTCGAAATAACTACATTTTGTCGATATTTGTTGATATTTACGAAAATATTTTTACACAGTTCTTCAAAATATATAACCCAAGCATAGATACTGCCTATCATATTGCTCTTAACTGATACTAAGAACAATTTTGCGTTCTTTCACACATTTCTTGCAGGCAGTATTTTAAGATAAATGTTTGCCTAAAGGAAAATCCATTACATTCTTATGTATACTGTTTGGAAAACGTAAATTTTATTTGGAAGCTCGCATAAGAGATCTGTGACTTTTTTGATACGCGTATCATTCCTTTTTAATATTTAATCTATGGAAGATTAAGGTAGATCTTTCAAAAGCACAATATCACTTTTGTGAAAATCATGCTAATGCTATGATACAATTAACTTGCATGCTCCACTGAAAGTTTAAATAATTTTATGATAGTCTATAATCTGTAAGTGCATATATTAAGAATTAAAAACTGCTTTCATAGAGCTGCATTAATCAGTAGTAATATAAGGGACATGCGAACTGCATTCAGAACATTTAGTTACTAACAGCGAGAGCTGCGAAACTTTGCTTTGGATCTTCTCGTCTCTTAAATATATATATAATTAAGAATTCAACGAATGGATCTCAACAAGGAAATAAGACTAACATTTTACAGCTATCAGGTAAAATTTTAAGCTTAGGTGTAAAGAAACAAATGTGGGAGAATAATTAAACCAGCCGTTTTCTTAGTCTAAGATAGACTTTGGATTAATTAATTGAAACTTAATGGAATTTGTAAGTTTCATTTCATTGATAATTTATCCTTGCTCATAGTTCATTTGCAGAAGAAATTCACAGAACAAGCTGAAAAGCACAATTGGATCGAAATCCTGCTCAGTGACGAAGCTCCATCAGCATTCGCAATTGCAAAGTAATAATAAACTCCTGATATTCATCAGTTTCTAATTTGAAATTAACGTTCGTGCCATTTTTGGTATCATGATCATTGACACAGGAAAAGCAGGGTATCCTTAGTGGATTTCCTAAGTGGATTTTTCAGGGTGGAACAGCTGAAATTTTCGGAGTAATCAGAATTAGAAGCTCTGAATATTACTACTTTAAAATGATTAGATGAATTTTGATAACTTTTGTTAAAGCGGCAAGGTCCCAACTAGAAGCCGCCCTCAAAACCAAACGGAGAATTAGAATAAACTTCAGTATGGAGATCAGAATATTATTTTCTAATTTGCATCAGTATTTAAGGCCTGCCACACATTAATCATACTTAAATACTATAAACCCATTTTCATTTACCCATTTATTTACTTATCTTTTATATAAATTTTATAATGACGCCATTAGAACTTTTGAGTGAGAAAGAAACGTTTCAGCCTTCATTGGAACTACTGGCCGCAATTCTTGATTATCGTTGGTTGTTTTCGGCTAAAAGAGCAATATATCTATAATTTCATAATGGGCCGCCCTATTGCGAATAGCCGTTAAGTCTACATGTTCAAAAATTTCGGAATCTTCCAGGTGAGCATAAATACCTTTAAATTCTGGGTCCGTTTTTAACTCGGAGATTATTGTTTCCCGGGATTCAATTATTTTCGCAGTTAGCATCATGCATTTAATTGTATTTTCGATTTTTAATTCTCGAAAGGGCATCTGCAAATACATTTTCTTTCCCCGACGTGTGCTTTATAATTAAGTTAAACTCTTGCAGTTTTGGTGTCCACCGTATGAGCCGAGGCGAAAGATTTTTTCCGGAGTATAGGCGCCCAACTGCCGCGTGATCTGAATACACAGTTATTTGGGGACTCCGAAAGAACACCCGAAATTTTTGCACTGATAGTAGGACTGCGAGAGTTTCCCACTCAGCTACAGTATAATTTCGCTGAGTTTGATTAAGCGTCTTGCTAAAAAAAGCTATCGGTTGTCCCTTTTGAGAAAGAACTGCGCCAATTGCATAGTCTGAGCGTCTGCTGATATTTCTAAGTTTTGATTACCTTCGGGGAATTTAAGAACACTAGCATTAATTAAGGCGTGCTTCAATTCTTCAAACGCCGCGTTCGCCTCCGCTGACCATGTCAACCTAGTCTTTTTTCGCTTAAACACCAACAAATGTTCAACTATTTTAACAAAATCTTTAATGAATACTCTATAATCGGAACACATCCCCAAGAAGGACGATAACTTCTTAGCCGTATTTGGCGGTAGATATCTTTTGATCTCTAAAATTTTCAAATTGTCAGTTTCTATACCATTTTCCGAGATTTTATACCCGAGGTACCTCAATTCCTTGCCGGCAAATTTGCACTTTTTAGGATTAACTTTAAGGTCCGCTTCATGTAATAATGTAAACACTTTCTCTAAATGTTTAATATTTTCTAGAATTTAATTCTAGAATTTCGCTTGTTACAATAATATCATCGAGATAAATGACATTACTTTTTCTGAAAACCGAACTTAAAACAATATCCATAACTTTTTGAAATGTAGCCGGTCAAACGGCATTCTCAAAAAGGCATACACGCCTAACTTTGTGATAAACGCTGTCTTTTCAACATCCTTGAGTTTTACTGCAATTTGAAAATAGCCTGACATCAGGTCTAAGGTTGTCATATATTTAGTTGACCGAATTTTTCTTATAATTTCATCTATTATGGGGAGGGGATATGTGGGGTGTTTCGTTATGCTATTTAAGTTTTGGATAATTAAGAGCGAATCTCCATGCGTTCGGATCTGCGGCTGGCAGTCCATTCTTCTTTGTACATAAAACTACAGGACTAGAATAGGGGCTGGTACTTAGCGTAATTATTTTACCCTCGAGCATTTTTTAATGTGTTACTCCAGAATATCTTCCTTCACCCGATCATAACGGTACGGTTTGGAACGAACTGGGGGCTCATTATCAGTATCAATCGCGTGAGATACAATCTGGCAGAAGCTAGGCTTTTCATCAAATAATTTAGCAAGATTTCTTACCAGTTCTTTAATCTTGTTTTTTTCTCCTTCTTCGAAATGATTGAGCTTCAGATCTGGTATGGCGGCTTGTTCAACTTCCATTTTATCCATCTTGATCTGTAAGGTAGAATCTTTTAAAATTAATTTTTGCGCTAGCTGTGCGCATGAAATCAACCCCCAATATGACTGCGAATAACAAATTCTTTGCTACGAGAAAGTTTATTTTCTATACCTCGCTTTTTATTTTGACATGCAGCCCAACTTTTCCCAAGCAGACACACTGTTTGCTTTGGGGAACAATCACGCATTGTCCCATTGTCTTAAACAGTCTGTGGCGATGAAAATGTTTTTTAAAAATATCCTGCGACAGGAAGCTGCATTTAGTCCCGGCATCTAGTAAGGCGGTCGTAGGGACGTCGTTTAGTAGTATTTCGATTTCTGGAAAGGCCAAATTTTGTACAGTTACCGTATTCAGCTTGACTTCTGATGGATTTACCTTCTCACACGGTGACGTCACCCTCTTCGTAGTCACCGTGATTAGCTTAAATCCTTTCTTTCGCCCTCTTTTTCCAACTGCTTTTTATTTCCCGACGCTTTAGTCTGATCGACTTTCCTCCCTTTCCCTCTTGTTAATTCGTCAAAATTATTTTGATATTTACTGAATAATTCTGTTTCAAGTCATTCGCGGTCTTTTACAACTGGGAATGCTCTAAAAAACGAATTTTTAAAATTCCCCTATGTATACGTTTAGGATCCTGGATCCCACAATAAATTATTTCCAATAATCTTGTACCAGCTGAGGGCCTGACCTTTTAAATTCGTCGTAGCGATGATTATTCTCTGTGGCTGATTCATAGGATATAACGTTAAGTGTAATTCGACCTGTTCTAGAAAGGTCATTACGGATCCTCTGCCGTCAAACGTTGCTGTTGGCTTCATCGTCGCTCTCATTGATTCCAAGATGAATCTAAATCTCTCCATCGGGTTTGGTTGCGCTTGAGAGAACTGAAAGATTGGAGCGCTCAACGAAAAATCTGCAGTACCCAGCGGCATGGTTCGTTAAGAACAATTTCGAGCACCAAATGTGGGGTATTTCTATTTAATCCTAAAGTTCTAACTTAGAACCCCACGTACACTAACAAGCGAATAATCGCTTAAGCGTATGAAAAGAACACGTAAGACTTAAAGAGGGTTTATAACCCTTTATTTTTCAGTATATTTACAATCAGTTCCGACTTGGAACTTTACACAAAGCCGCCACTCGGGCTTGAACCTAAAATAATAATAATTTAAACTAAAACTAGCTTAACTATGCTATTTGAAAGAAATAGCCGAAGCTATCAGAATCTAACTAGTTGGCCCCTAAGTATTAATTAAATCGGCGAAGCCAAACAAGGGCCTAAGATATGGGCGAGCGTAGTAACAGTTAAGACAGACGTAGCAAGAAGGCAAACGTGCGCTAGTCAGGGAATCAGACTCTCTCTCTAGAAGTCGGTGAAGTATCGACTTAAATAGTACTCTTTCTCATTTGCATTAACTGCGTTTCTGAATTTACATTCTGGCAGGAAATTGTAGACTGAAATTAGAATAAGATAGGAAAGATACAAAATTTAAAGTAACTGCTAATAAAATTAGGATAAACCTTACTCATTCATAATAAATAGTATATGCAACTGATACTGAATTATATTACACTGAATTTTATGCACTGACTTTAGTTCCCCCTGATTGCACTTTGTCCTTTATTTTACTATTTGTTACTGATGTCCTTAAATCTAACTGCTGTACAGTTATTTATAATTCCAACGGATGCTTTCATTCTGGAAAACATTCATAATAGATAAAATATTCAATTGACTGAATTATATTGCAGTGAGATTAGATACACTTAAGTCCACTTCCCCTTCATTTTACTGTTTGTTACTTATGTCCTTAGATCTAATTGCTGTACACTTATTGATAATTCCAAAGAATGTCTTGATTGGTGAAAACATTCGTAATAAATCAAATATGCCACTGATACTGAATTATATTACACAAAATTGTATGCACTGAGTTTAGATCCATATAATTCCATTTTATCCTTCTTTTTACTATTTGCTAATGATGTCCTTGGATCTAACTGCTGTACAGTTTCCAAGGGAGGTCTTCATTATTGAAAACATTTATAATAAATAAAATATTCAACTGGTACTGAATTATATTCCACTGAAATTAGATATACCTGAGTCCACTTTCTCCTTCATTTTACTGTTTGTTACTGATGTCCTTAGATCTAGCTGCTATACAGTTATTCATAATTCAAAAAATGTCTTGTTTACTTAAAACATTTTTAATAAATAAAATATGCAACTGATACAGAATTATATTGCACTTAATTGTATGCACTGAGTTTAGATCCACCTGAATCCATTTTATTCTTCATTTTACAATTTGTTATTGATGTCCATATATCTAAATGCAGTACTATTATTCATAATTCCAAAGGATGTCTTGATTAGTTAAAACATTCGTAATAAATAAACTGAGCAACCGGTACTTATTTGTGTTGCACTGAAAAGACGTTTCATATTGTTTGTTTTAATATATTTCAAAACTGGTCAGGAAGTTTATTTTCCTTGTTGCGGTGTATACACATATACGATAATTCTTTTCATCTCACAGGCGTAACAGCAATTTGCCTGAATCATTCGTCTTTCCGGAGTTGCAAAATTTCTCCGTCTCTGAAATTCAAAGGGTCAGCAAAGCTATCGACTTTTTAATGCAGAAACAAAGCACAAATCTTCTGTTATTAAAACTCGGTACGTAATACAGTTTTGCTGTTACAATTTATTTGTTTGTAAATAGAATTAGAGAATCTATTATTCTCCTTGGATATTGGAATCTTTACGGTAGAGGTTACCCACAAGTGGGAGATCGGTAAAGTCATTGAAGGATGGTGGTTCGGTCCGGGGTTCGAATGCTGATGAACGCGCTGTCTGCATGAGTGCTTTCGTGGTTTCATCTATGTGTAACGTGTATAAAAGTTACCTTAGAAAGTCCTCCACGAAGGTATATCGCATATCTTAAACAGATAGCTCTCTAGTGCGTTTCCATAATGAAATATAACAAATCAAACGCTGCAGGTTAACAGGCACCAAACAACTCAAACGCAGCAGAGCAATAACTCAAACAAAGACGCAACAACTCAGACAGAACTCAACAATGCAGCAACTCAAACAGGGACCAAAATGTGCCAATCTGAGATATGCAGAAAGAAAATATTCTTTCGTCAGTAACTCATTTCTTTATAGTTTTTCTAGAAACAACTCTAGTAACTTAATTATGTCAATAAGCAAAGAATGAAATAGAATGACACATTTAAAAACTCATTAATGATAATACTTGGTTTGAAACCAAGAACAATGGTAGACGAAAGAAATTCCTTTTATTGTAGAGAATATGCAACGTTAAAGTATATAGCTTTCTGTAAAAATAATCCGAAAATGAAAAATAACCGAAATTTTTAAATGAAAAATCAACTGATGACTAATGGACTGCGTAATAACATTTTAAATAATAATGCACTATAATCTGACCCAACAAATATACATTAGCCTTCATTGTTCGTATTCTCTTGCTTTTCGAAATTTACTATACATTTCTCTAATAAATTAAAATAATAAATAAAATAACTATAAAATAATAACTAATAAATTAAAATTATTCAAAATTTCCATTCATCATTAAGCTACTGGAAAGAAATTTCTTTCTTGAATTTTCCATTTTGGTAGAGTCAAAATGATATCCTTTAAATATGAAAATAAGTTTAAGTAACAGAACATAAAAAGTTTAAATCTAATATACAAATAAATACTTTTATCGATCTTCAGGGAATTTGAATAAACTATTCATTCTCATTGTCCTTCTTTTAAAGATGAATAAAACGTGTAATAATTTCTAATTCATAAAGGTCATTTTAAGGAACTGACTGTCTATTTGCAATCGCCCGCTAGCAATTAAAATTTTTCATAGATACATGAATGCTGTTTCTTATTTCGGTTACTCTTCCGTTCATATCAACAAATTCATTGAAACGAAAAGCCATATTTTATTCATTTCCAAAGATTTCATATTAAAATGCAGCCTTTCTCCAATTATAAGGCTTTAATGGATAAAGAAAGAAGCATTAGAATGGAAATGATGATTTGGATTTCATTATGGTTTTCCTAAATTTCTTTGAAATAAATATATGTTAAATTAAAGGTACGGCTTTTAAACCTTTATTCGTTCCAATTAACTTCGATCACGCTCTCTTTATTTACTATTTTACTTTATAAATATGTAAATAGTTAATCAATTTAAAGAATTTCTGATCTCTTGGCATTAAGTAGAATTCACTGTAATGTTAAATATTGTACCATTTCAAAAATATCGTTAACCAAAGTTATATTTATAGCACTAGCACTGATTTTGGAGTTCGAATATAGTTTACTTACTTAGTTTACTCGCCATTTTAAATTTATGCATGTTTTCATAATTAGTATATGTATAAATTGTAAAGAATATTATATTTTTGAAAAAGAAAATAGAAAATAATCAAGTGTTGCCATTCGGGATTACAACTACGGATTATCTAACTGCCAGGTGGATTGCTATATATTCAAGCTACAAGTGTAACGTGCGTTGGACGCAAACATTCCTTATATTCTCCTCTACTTTAAGGACGTCTGGGAAAAGACACCAGACGCAGTGTGCCAAATCCAGATAGCAGCGAGTTTCTATCCATTGCATGTTTATTTCAGGGACTATTGTACAGACTGTTATTCATTTTCACAACCCTTGATTTACTGAAATGTCAAATGTATCACTGGGGATATTCAAACCCAGGAAGTACTAATTGCCAGCTTAAGTTATTAACCACGTACACCACTTAGACGGAAAATGCGATGATTCCTTACACAGTATATCCTGAGAATTAATTGAATATTATGTATGGTTTTAGACTGAAAATGCAATAATTCCTTAAGCAATGTATCGTGAGAATTAAATGAGAATGATATATAGATTATTTACCTTACATCTTACATAATATATCCTGACAATTAATTGAGGATAATGCGTAGACTTAAAATTCAAGTCAAACAAACAAAGCAAATTAAAACAAATAATATTATCTTCATATACTAGTTAAACGTCTTAAGACTATCCAAAGAATTGATTCCATTTCTTATTTTTCAATTCCAGAATGCAAAGTAACAACAACGTTGTGAAAAAACTAAATGTTTCTTGCACTTCAGTTTGAAGTTACAGAAATTACAACATTAATATATTAAATTTTCTTTCTGCAGACCAGACACAGAAAATGTTTTCAGATCTTTAACATATTTAAATTTAAAGTATAATTCTCATAGTTGAATTACTTCCTAAACTTCATTGTACATATTCCTTCGACATATGCTAAGAAGAATGGTGTTAAGATGCAAACCAAAATGTAATTCTCTAAGAGAGTAATATTTAAAAGAATATCTAATAGGATTCAGATTTTAACGATCGCCTAAAATGTTTATTTTAAAGTATAATGTTATTTATCAATAGAGATTATCGATGAAACATATGTATATTAAATATGTACATATTTTTACTGAAAAATGAAACAGATGTTCAAAAGAGAAAAGAGATGTTGCAACATTTAATATGATTTTTTCAATAGAGATTATCAATCAAAATGGCCTAAGTGGAATAGTGAACTCTTTTGTAGGGTACTAGATGAATATACATTTAGAAAAACATAGGAAAATTATATGCTTCCTGTATATTTGGCTTATAGGCGAAAATACCTCGACAGATCATCAAGGACGAAAACTTCCCCAAGGTGGAAGGCTGTAAGGATGAAAACAAAGCAGGAAATATTAGAGTACAAAATATAGTTGTAGAAAAGAAAGCAAAGGAAAAATATCGCAATTCCTAAAAGTTTTGGTACAAAATATCGTCGTCGAAAGTAAAGTGATCAATAACGTTGTGAGGTTTTACATATTTATTTCAATGTTCATTCTTAGAACCCACAAACACTAGCAAGCGAATAATCGCTGAAGTGTGAGAATAAACGCGTAATACTTAGGAAGAGTTACCCACCCTTTATTTCTCAGAATAATTACAATCAACTCCTAACTCGAAGTATACAGCAAAGCCTCCAATTGGGCTTGAACTTAAATAAATATGAAATTAAACTAAACTATCAGAAACGAAGCTAACAGAATCTAACTAGTTGGTCCCTAAGTATTAATTAAATCGCCGAAGCCAAGCAAGGACCTAAAATATGGCCGAGCGTAGGATCTAAGAGAGAGCGTAGCCAAAAGGCAAACGCACGCTAGTCAGGAAACTCAAACTCTCTCTCTTGAAGTCGGTGAAACATCGACTTACATAATACTCTTACTTATTTGCATTCACTGAGTTTCTAAAATTACATTCTGGTAGGAAATTGTAAGCTTAAATTAGAATAGATAGGAAAGTCGAATAACTTAAAATAACTGTTAATAAAATTAGGATAAACCTTACAACTTCACAGTTTAAAAACATCTTTGTCGAAAATATCATGGTAAAAATTAAAGCACTTTCTAATCATCGCAATCATCGTAAGACGGTTACATTGCAGACATTCGCTTTTTAGGCTTTAATTGTTGTAAATACATATTCGCTTTATGCTTTTTAAGCACAATAAGGATTGGAAAATATTTTTACTTTTATATTTCATATTTTTGAATTAACTAATAAATGTGTGCTGAAAATGTAAGACGAAAACTTAAGCATTAAAAAACTGTGAATGGGTAGAATATAAATGCTAATTATAGCGGTTAATAGAATTTTAAAATTTCAAAGTAAATTAAAAAAGATCATTAATAAATTAATGACAAACCTTTTTTGGCAATTTTATTCATTAAAAATATAGTTTGTAAAAGACTAGAAAAAATGAGTAACAGCTTGAGGACACCTTTATTAACTTTGGTGAGATAGTTAAATCATCAAATTATTGTTTGCTACCTTTGGTAATCTGATAATCTTTTAGTGAAAATTATTTTTTGTTTTGTTTTAGTTTGTTGGTCTTCTTAAAGGCACCATTAACATTTCTGTAATTTTAAAAACGATATTAAGTAATTATTAACATTACTTTGTTATAAGTAACATAAGTTTTTCAGCCATTTTCAGTTTTCAATGCTTACCTTTACTTCTCAATTTTTTAGCAAAAATTTATTAGTTAATGCAAAAATATCAAATATGATATTAAAAATGTTCTTCATTTCTTTTTGTGCTTACAAACCATCATGCTAATATGTATTTATAGCATTTAAAGCCTGAAAAACCCATCTGTGATGTTATTGTCCGCTGATGATTTGTAGGTGCCTTGTTTTTGCCACGAAACTTTCGACGACGATATTTTTGAACTGGGAAGTTTTTGAACTGCTTTATTTT
Source organism: Stegodyphus mimosarum (assembly GCA_000611955.2). Lineage (NCBI taxonomy): Eukaryota > Metazoa > Arthropoda > Arachnida > Araneae > Eresidae > Stegodyphus > Stegodyphus mimosarum. Next base: position 173,615 of record KK117422.1, on the reverse strand, counting down.
TGACAACGATTTTTTGTATCATGATGTTTTAGAACTGCGATGTTTCTTTCCTTGCTTTCTTTTCTCCCACAATGACGATGTTTTCGACGACGATAACAAATCGATGAACCACGACCTTCTCACGATGACGATGATTTCACTTTGCATTTTTTTTCCGCAACGTTTTTATCACAATGTTTTGCCCCGATGTTGTTATATACTAAGCTGTAAAATACTAGTAGTTTAAACAAATATGAATTGCGTTGTGTTTGTACCCTTTTAAATTTCGTTTCAACAACCCGAAGAGCCTTGCTACTGGTGAAACCATGTTGTGTAATCAGAAATTCAAGTAAACACATAAAATCAATAATACTAACTTAGTTTATTACTTCCCTTAAAACACTGATATCAAACAAATTTACTAACATAAAATTATACTAGTCCCCGGGAACTACCTTATTTAGTTTAGAAAACAAATAGCTAAACATTTATATATTTTCCACAAATACTGCAATCTTAGACAGTAACCACTTCAATTCAAATACTATTGTTTAAGTAATAACTATTTTTATGAGTTAAGATACAAATTAAAATTTTCTATTTCATTTTTCAGTTGTAAGGTTCTTACACCTTATTTATCCCAGAACAAGAGAAAATTCAAATAATGAAGTACAGAGTTAAGTACCTATAGTATTGCACCATAAGGGGAAAAAAAAATTATACCTTTAACTAGAGCAATTTAAGACTGCTCACAAATTTCTTCAGATCTCAGTTAAATCAGCAAATCTTCAAAAATATTAAAGATTTAAATTTTCTACCTTTCAAAATTCTTTACAGCAAACATTTAAATAAAAGTTAAATTCTGATAATAATAGAATCTTTAAAAAAATTCAAGAAATAATTAAACCAGAGAATTTTGGATGAAAAAAAAATCTTTAAGAATTTAAGTTAACATTAAAGTTCAAAAAGAAAAACTTCTTAACTGACGGAAGATGTGAACCTGGAGATTTGGGGGTTCGACGGCAGCTTGGCGGACACCGAACATTCGAAGAATACCCAGTACGCAGGAACTTGGAAGTTTCATCCAGCCTTCTGTATTACGAACTTCAGAGCCATCAGGAAACTCAGGTCGGAACACAGGTTGCTTGGCTATTGATTTTTTCTGTTCTTATAAATTGAAGAAGCGGACTGAGTCTTCATCAGATGGTAGAATTGACGAAGAAATATTTACTTTCCATTTTGAAGGACATTATTTCTGTGGTAGTTGAAGCATGGAAATATAATTTTCTTTCATTTCCTTTTCTATTGCAGAATTATTTCATTTACATTTTTGAAGGACTATTTCCGAAGCCATGGAGTAAGACGTGACAGGAGCCATAAGCCCCCCGTTAAAAAAACAAATTCATCCTTTCTGTTGCAGCAACAAGATGCCCAAGGCGCCCGAGAAAGTTATCTTCTTGTCAGCCGAATGCAAAAACGAAAACGTCCCAACAGCTTCGCAATCCCACCTGCACCCGCTTTTTGTCAGGTCCGGACACTAGATATCGCCAAAACTCGCCAAAAGGGTGAATAAACTGAAACTCTACCCCTCACACAAACCCCTGCTAATATCGTCCAAAAATCGAGGAGTTGAACTGGAACAAAAATCCGAATCTCGCCAAGCCCGCCAAAAGAAGAACCAAGAATTCGACGTAGGCGTGGGAAAACCAGCAAACCTAGGCAACGGACAAAAATTCCTAAGCAAAGGCTTGGAAATCAACTGCAAAAGTGACGCTTTTCAATCCTTTCCCCCTCAACCAAAAAAAATACTCGAAGTGCAAAAATTCGTTGAATAATTAACTGTAACTTAAAAACTGTTTAAGCTAGAGACTTGAAAGTACTCTTAAATTAAAAGGCTAATTTTTCTGCATCCAATGATATAAGTTAAATGAGAATCAACCTAAGTTAAGTAATTTTAAATCAAGTTTATTACCTACGAAAGCACCTAATTCCATTGTCTGTTTCAACGCGTTTACGAGTAACCAGTGGAAGAGACGTACAAATCTTAAAGTACCAAAACCACTAATTAAAATTAAACCAAAGCAAATATAAATACAAGATATTAAATAAAATAACGTTGTGTAGCATAAATTTAGAATAATGAAAATTAATCTTAAGTCAAACTTAAATAATTAAGTGTTACATGAAAATTTGCTACACAACAATGTTTACGGTGGACATTGTATATTTGTGAAGACATGCACTTTGTGTATTAATATTTTCTGAATGACAGCAGACAGAATGAAAAGTGTAACAATGCAAAATCCTGTTTCGATAAGAATAGACCTTCTGGACTAATAATTAACATAAGTAATAATTAACATAAGTACGCTGCTCTGTAATGACTGGCTGTATGGTTAACTCCTCAAATGATAGCTTAAACAATTGAATGAATAAATAATTGATTGCTGAAATGATTAGCAGTCACAGTAGAAGATGATTAGAAATATTTTGTCACCAGCTTCAAATGTAATGTCCCTGCTTGACACTGCATTCCTCTTCTCTGCCTACAGTGTTAACCGCTGTCCTGCTGTGTCGACATCCAATTACTTCTAAATCATCGTAAGCATCCGAGGAAGAGATGGACAGTTTTATTCTTCATCAGAACTCATTGAAGTTGAAAATTGCTATGGTTACTTCTTTTGCGCTGACTGATAACAGTCGCTTTGATGAGAGGATGAGAGGAAAGTATGCTTTACAGGTGAAACTGGACGCATTTTCTTCTTGCATTCGGTCTAATCAAATGCTAAACGTTCGATGGCACTGTGTACGTTCGGAAAAATCACTGCGTTGTGGTTTTCGCATCTCGAGATAATTCGGACGAATAAGGGAGTAAGGGGTAAGGATTACAATCTCTGATCAATCTTTGCTAATTGGTTTGTGGATGTTTAAGTTCAGGAACTTCAGGAGAGTAAGATTTCTATCAAAATATGCCAAAGAGTTTTTATGGCTAACTGGTTTATAATTGTGAATTTTTAGACATTTATTTCGATGTCCTAAATATTGTATTTGCTCTTTTATTTAGATCTCAGGTGTTACAACATTTTTAAGGAATTAAAAATGAAATACCATCTTTGTCGTTGACATTTATTGTAATATGTACTAAGCAAAGCATTACAATTAAACAAATTAACATATTTAACTGTATTTTTCGTAAGTTAAAAACTAATGTCAAATTAAAACCGTCTACTTAAAAATAATCATATTATATTTTCCTTCGAAGTAATAAGTTTTATTTTTGAATACCCAAAATATAGTATTTTTACGCATAATATTATTAATTTCTGAATAATAGTTTATTATAAATTGTAATTCTACAATTAATTGTTTTTCACTATTTTCTAACCAGTTTGTGTAAGATTTAGTCATTTTATACTCACACAGAGTTGATACAACTGGTGAAAATTTCTTAAAATTCTTACCTAACAGTTTCAGAGAAATCTCGCACGCAGACAAGAAATTTATAGCTTAAGAAATTATTGTGAAGATATTATTACTCTAGAATACTGTACATACACATTATTATTATCTTCGTATTAATAAAGAAATATACTTAAAAATATAAATTTGTAAATATGCATAAAAAAAGAAAAATTCTGAAAGATTTCAGATTTTATTTCACGCTTAAACGAGTTCGTTTCCTGTACAGACACATATACGTTTCAAGAGCATTTGTGCTAAATCCACACTGGGCTAAAAATATTTAAATACAATATAAGTTTAGAATTTCCGATAGACAGTCTCGCGCTCTGGAGACAAAAATGTTTTATTCCCTAGAGTATTGCCATTGCTCGCTTTGAAATTGTTTAGATTTTTAATCCGAAATTCGCAAGAGATTTACAAAATATGAAACAGACAATAAACCAAAATCCAAATTCCGAATTTGGGCTTCCAGGTGCCCATGTTTGGGTGGAAGAGTATGTTACCCAAAATTTGATGACTCTACTTTCTTTGTTTTTCGCAGTGCGAGGAACATACATACATTCATGTAGATTCTTCATTATTTAGTTTCTTTAAACATAACACAGGGCGATAATATTTGGTGGCAACAAACTGAATAGTGATACGAACATTTAAAGTAATTCGACGTAAAATCCGTTTCGAGATTTATAGACCTTTTGTGCTAACGCCCATTTGGGCTAATTATGTATTTGAACAGATATGGCAACATAATAACCCTAAGCTTATTAGAAAAAAAATATATGAGAAGTTAAAATGTTCAGGTGATTTCAAATTTTGTTAAACTGATAAAGGTTCATACACCTTAATTGACACAACTGGCCCTTTTACGCAGATGCTGAGTTTACTTCAAGAAATTTTGATCAGTGATGAAAATTCCTCGAAGTTCTGTTCAACCAGTTCAGAGAAATTATGCATGAAATCAGAAAAATCGCATTTTTATGAAACTTAATTAAAAACGGAATTACTTTACTTCCTTAAAACTGAAAACGTTCTTATTACGCCAAACTACATGTTCGTATAAAACCATATACAGCAACATTTTATGTAGTTAAGAGCATTTATTACGAGGAATTTGCTGAAATGTATATGTAAACAAACCATTTGACCCTTCAAATAGCAAAAGCTTAGAATTATGTTTTAACATTATTTTGGTTTTAGAACTAATTTCTATACGTTTTGTTTCTTTTAAAATGCTTGTAAAATTTTTTAATTAATTTTAAAACTATAACAAAAATTCTGTTTTTTGAAATATTTAAAGGATCCTTATGCATGGTACCCCAGGATTTGATGGTAAATTCCATATGCGATGGAAATATTCTTCAGTACTGGACGCTTAGTCGTTATAGAGTAAAGAATCAGAGCAGGTCTCTACGGCATTTCCAGAAGCGGAGTGACGATCCGAATAAGAAATATTGCATATTCTTAATAACTTCAGTTAAACAGGCGAGTCCGCAAAAAATCTATTCCCAGAATGGTCTTGGCCATCCAGATCGCTATATGTATAATTACACGGAAGTAACAATTCCATGGTTGCGTAAAGGAAATGATTATCTACATAAAAGATGTGTATAGTTATGGAACATAAACAAGCATCGAAATGAAGGGTACGATCACAATTGTTGATCGCTACAGAATGATGATACTGAAAACCATAAACTGGAGGCGACTTTTGATATCGAAACCAAGAATTACAATTGTGATATTGAAACAAAAATAGTCCATAATATTAGTAATTTCAGTTAGATAGACAAGTTCAAAGATAATATATCCTCAGGATATTATATAAATCCTACATGTAATAAACATCCTGGTAACCACAGACCTTTCTTCATGGACCTAAGAATTTTATGATCTTCCAAATTATGCTAAGGTCATGCATTTCCTATGTTAGGCGTAGTCATTAATGACTATGCATATTCTTCTTTTTTAGAAATACGCAAGTAAATTAAGTTCCATTATTATAAACCATATTGTGCGTTCACAGTATCACACAGCATTATAGTATAAGATCGGAGTACATGAAATTTTTGTTCCAATAAATTAAAATCATGAATAACCTATTTATCAACCATGCTAAAATTACAAGTATGACATTAAATTTTCCGCTATCAAAATCCTCAAAACACTTCTTCAACTATAAACCATGATTCCAGTGACGTTCTTAATAATTCTAAAATCCATCTAATTTCGGTTAGCAATTTTAGTCCCCCTCCATTTTTGCTTTAAATCTTGAAACCGTTTGTATGCCTCTTCGCTTCTGCTCTACATTTTCCAGCAGACGTAGCGCCCTGTTGTTTTATACTGCTGCTGTCAGAGTAATTTAACAATCTTTAACCAATTTAACCCATATTTTCTCATTGTCCTAAAAATAGGACAGCACACATAAACTGTCTTTGTATGAAATCTTTGAAATAGTTTAATTCAAATTAAGGACGATTTATTATTTATAATTCATTTAACTATATATTTGTCTTTATAGCAAGTTAGAATTCATTTAGAAATTTTTTACAATTTTTTTAAAAGGGGATTTTTGCAGATTTGTTTTTTGCTTATGTTTTCAATGTACAAGTTTTTTAAAGTTTTGACCTCGAAGAAAAATACTGATAAAAATTTATTGAGGTAATATTCTATACGTTTATACCAATAAAACACATTGTTCAAACATTTTACCTAAAAGACAAATTTTCATTGCATTTTTAACTGTATTCAAAGTAGGAGGACGTAAAATCCACTACTACATAATCCCCATTCGTTTGTAATGGAGGTAATCCTTTCTTTCTCTGTTATATTCCAAACATTGCTATTTTACAACTAACCCAGGCACTTTAGTCTAGCTAGGAGATGCATGTCAATTGACAGACAGGTTTATGAAGTGTGGAGGAGAGGAATGAACAAATATTTCAAACACTGTCTCATGAAGTCAGTTTATATCCTGAAATTCATCGAAGTAGACTAAATTTCTCTCGCTTTTACATACTTGAATTTTGTGTTTTCTTTTGGAAAATAATTTTGATGTTAGTATTATGCCGCGCAAATTTTTAACTGCGCAAGAAGCCTTGAATTTTTTGTGGACTTCAGATTATAGTGATTTAGATGACATAGACAATGAAATAGTGATTTAACCTCTAGATCCTAACGCCCTGAGTAATACAGAGGAAAGTGATGTTTTATCTGATGACTAGAGATGGAGGAAATAATGTGTGATGAAGGATGTCCGAAAGAAGTTGCGGATATTATTGAAATTTTAGTTTTAAACAGCAATGAAGAACATGATGCAAATCCCAAATGTGTAAAACGTGAACCCAAAATCGAACGTATTTCGATGGTTTTTCCTCGTGAGACAGCATTTGTTTAGCAGTGGATTATACCATTGTTCTTTTTTTAGGAAAGGCTGTATTGATGAAACTAATACAAATTTAGTAATTTGTTTTTGGTTTTATATGTATACATAAACCTAGAGAAACACATATTAAAAAATTTATAAAAATATTAATTTCTTCAATGCTTGGTGTGATATGGGTTAACTGGAACTTTCTTTTAGCTTTATATGTTTTCTACCTGTTTTTTTATTTCTTACTCATAAAGTCGAAAAGAAGCGCACGCGGTTTATCTTCTATATCATGACACAATGTTCCTCCATCTGGCAAGTTTGTGACAATCACCTAAAATTTTACTAGAAGCTAATCTTGGTTTATGTATTGTCTGATCTTGCCTTCGATACACATTATATGCATTCGTATATATAATTAAAGGCTACGCAGGCAGTTTGAAAGCTAACGAAAGATAATTTCAGCTCATGTCTTTTGGGGTAAAACGTCGCCTTGCTCTTAGAAGATACTAGCGATAGTTGTTTGCCATAGTTACCACTGGCTAACATTAGTTAGAGGTTGCATAGTTTCCTGTTGCCTTTCCCGAGACGGGTATTGTGCCTTTTCTATGGTGATTACCTGAAGACAATTTTGAACATCCCGGTACAAAATAAAAAAAATCGGAAGGAAACGTATCAAGTCTGACGTACACTGGTGTGCAAAAATTAAGAACGAGACGGTGTTTTCAATATAACTTTGTACAAAAGCTTTCCAAATCAACACATTTAATACCATAAGATCCCCAATACGTAAGGACATGAGTAATGTAAGCAACACTTACTAAAAGAGAAATCAGAGGGATAAAAAGAAGCTTTATTGAAAAAGTAGCATGGAGCGCAATGCGACTGAAGACCGAAACATCCCTGTGATGGGTGTCCAGCAAGAAACATCCGGTCTTAAATAGGGGATATGATCTCCCCTGACTGCTAGGCAGGTTTCACATCATTTGTGCAAGCTGGGTATGTGGTTGTTAATGAGTTGTTGAGACACTGCTGCTCGTTCCTCTTGTAGCACCAATCGCAGTTTCGGAATCGTTACTGGCGATACGTTACGTGCTGCCACGGGTCTCCCTAGTAAGTTCCGTACATGCTTGACGGGATTTAGATCCAGAGACCTTGCCGACCAATTCATGTGTTCAATATCTTCACTCTCCAACAGCTCTTCGACAGTAACTGTGCGATGAGGTGGGGCGTTGTCGTCTATGAAGAGGAACTGAAGACCCATAGCCCTTGTTAAAAGACGCATGTAAGGAAGAAGAACCTCGTTACAATAGCAGTCCCAGGTGACGAACCTCCTTGGGAGATATGAAGGTCAGTCCGGCTACCAAGCATTATGTCTGTTCGAACGAAAACTCCGCAACCTCCAAAACAGTCCCTTTTGATGATGTTGAAGGGGTTATTGCGTATTCCCCGCTCTGTCCAGATGTGTATTTGTCTAGAATCGCAACTCTGACTAAATCTGCTCTCATCTGTAAAGAGTACTCGTCCCCATCCATTGTCTCTCTTATTCCGGTGTTCCTGGCACCACAGAGAACGCCTTCTCCAATGGGCAGGCGTTAGAGGTACACATCGTACAGGACGTCATCCAAACAGACCACCACCGTGCAGTCTTCTGGCCACGGTAAAACGCGATATCGGTCGTCCAGTCGCCTGTGTCGTGTGTCTAGCGATTTCTCCCGCTGTTTGCCGCCTGTTTCGTCTGGCCTGTAAGGCAATATACCGGTCATCTGCGGGTGTGGTTCATCGTGGACGACCACTACTAAACCCCCGGATAGCTGTTCCTGCATTTTGAAATTGTCTCCAAAGTCGTGAAACGATGACGTGAGCAATTCCGAACTCTGCAGCCACACTTGTCACACTGCGGCCTTCCTCCAACTTTCTAGTGATTCGACCTCGGGTAAAAGCATCCAGATGTCGTCTAACAGATTGATTATTCGCCATTTCTCGCTGAGGCAGCAACTCGGTGTGATTTTAACTGCTATACGGCGTGCAATCTCTTTGCCAGAAATACTGATCTTACCGACAACTTGCTTTATACTGCTCAGACACTCCCCCATTACGTCTACCTGCATATCTGCGCATGTGCTACCGTACATCACGTTACTTAATCTCCTGATTGGTCTTCCTGTCCGCTCTGCCTCTTCGTTCAGCTGATATGCTAATTTTTCGACTTCGTCCTTAATTTTCGCACACCATTGTAGAATAAAATGTCTTAATGTTAGATAGAACTACTGAAATTGTGGATTGCAATTTCGATTAAGGTAAACATTTATTGTGGATTTCAGTGTGATACCTGCATAAACTGTACAGTTAGAAGAACAAAGAGAGAACTAATGAATATGAATTTCCTCATATACTTCTCAGATCATAAAATAGAAAAAATAAAAAACGATTTCGGCGGAATGAGTAAAATAAAAGGGTAATATTTTGTCCCTATTTTAATACATAAGAAAAAAGTTCTTCCATTTCATAAAGCAGTAAAACAAATCGAGAATTTGGTTATATATCTTCTATATCGCCTGTGTACGAGCTTCAAGTGTTAGAAATGTCTTACTTTGAAGAATCGAGAAGAATGTTAAATGAATGGTTTAGAATTTCACAACAGCAGCTCTTTTCTTTATATGTTTCTTTATGCTGCCACTCGAATAGAAAGTTATATTTTTTCTTCACTGCATATGGTAACACGATGTTTTATTTTCGAATCATTTTGAAATCCACAATGATGGAATTCATTACAAGACTGTTAAGAACTGAGTCATCTGCAGGTCAATTGGTAATTTTATCCTATGGTTCATATGTTTTCCAGGGATAGTGGAGATCGTTCAGCATTGCATTATGCACTGCTGCAGCAGAATTCCTTTTGAAGTTCTAGATAAGAAATGGTTTGTAAAAGCAATGGGCCATGAATATCTGGAGAAATCTGAGAAATAAAAAAAAGTTAACAAATATTAAAGCATAAAACGCTTCTAAGCAAATTGCTATCAATACCAACCTGAGATTTAAATCTCTTATCAAGGTTATTTAAATTTTACTTACACAGCTATGTAATTTTATTCCCGCATTCACCTGAGTCGAAATATTTATTCAGTGAATTTAATCTCTTTTAGGGAATCTTAAATTCAACTTGCTACAGATGAAATTAAAGTTCATTTATTTTGATATACGAGAGAAATTCCTTTTCTTACCCCCCCAAGCTTTATTTAAGCAATTTATCCTTCCGAAATCTTCCCCAATCGTTAGCAGAAGTTCAGCTTCCGCAGAATAAAATTACATTAAATCAAAAGTTAGCTCTTGCATAATTCCTACCGAGAAATTCTTAAAAGCACACTAGGGTCTCGTATATCAACATGTTAGGGTGATTAGCTGAATTCCACGCTGATATTCTGGAATGCTTGAGATGATTTCCATCTCTTTAGAAATGGATTGTTGCATTCAGTTCCGCCTTTATAAATTTCATTGAAATAATTTCAGAATGAGCTATTTTATTGCATCCGACTATAGCGTAAGCACAGTTTAATCTTTTGGGGAAAATAATATTCGTTTGGAACATCTCTTGGATTTACAATATTTCAGTTGCAATATATTACGGTTTTCCTTACGAAAATCATCAATTTCACTTGAAAATGTGGAACGTATCGTATAATCACGACTCCATTGATTCAAAATATTCGATTTAAATCATTCGCGTAAGTTTCATTTCTTAAAAAAATAAATTGTTTATAAAATGTAAAATGAGGAAAAGGAAATGCATTATGGTGAAATCTTTTAAAAAGTATCTTAATATAATAATCTTTACATCTTAATTTATATAATCTTTAAAATCAACAATGAATAGTTGTTTTAATCCTACAGGATATTGGTATCGAAGTTTAGAATGTATTATCTATTTTATTCTTGTTTAAACAAAAGTTAGAGATAGAAATCAATCTAATTTTTCTGATTCAAGTGATATTAAATAAACACTCTAAAGACACCATATCTGTAAGTAATATTCGTCTGCAGAGTTAGCTTTTTCAATAAATATGAAAATTATGAAGATTTTAATGTGATATTCAAAAAATATATGCTATAATTCTAGGGACTTTTTCGTTTGCAATATTTGGCATTAAATTAAAGTTTAAATCTGCCATTCTGTGCCTGTTAATTGAAAGTGCATTTGTTTGAAAGAGTTAGAAAAATATCGGATCACATTTTCTCTTACGTTTTTAAAATCATAACATAATTGTAATTACGAAAATATGAAAGAAATTGTCTTGTCTACCCCGATATGGAATATAGAAACTCCTGATAAAATGTTTTACTCCGAATTTTTGGTTAAGAAATTTCATTCAAATGAAAATTGTTTATATGTAATTAACTGTAAATAACATCATATTTAAAAAAGCTCTGAGACATAAAATGTAGCCTCAGTAGCCCATAATATAGCAAATACAGCGTAGATTGATAACAGTCCTAATTAACTGGGTCTATGGAACAGTTCCGGAATATTTATAGAGTTTGACTTTCTGTGGTAGCATAAATACGTTTCGAAATTCTAACAGGCTTGTAAAGAATTTTGGCTAGGTCAGAAGTAACAACTGAGTTTTGAAAAGGTTTGAAACAACCTTTTTATCAAATCAGAACATGAACCTAAAATGTATGTCTTGTGTTTACAAATCATCTACAAATTGCCGCGATGAAACTTAAAGTAACCATCAAATTAAATGCAAATTAAGCCTAGTATTCAAAGACAACATAACTGATTTAAAGAGATGTTGACTCAAAACTTCTCATTTGTGAAACGAGCTCCAGAGATATAAATGCGCTCTTGCAGTCCGAAAACCTCAGCTTAAATACTCTCAAACTTAATTTGCATTCTGTTGAGGAACTGGAGAAGAGAAATTATAGTAAAGGCTGAAATTATAAATAACTGGTTACATAAACTGATATTAACAATTCTACTAGGGAGGAAAAATGCAAAACTTCTGTCATCGTATATTGAAAATTTTCCAGCACAGTAAAGACACGGTGAAGGGATTTCTTTTAAACTTAATGATTCTTAATTGATTTCATCGTATTTTTAATAAAATGCTTAAGAAAGTACTGATAATTCTGTGGTTTCTCAGACGTCTTTCATTTCTGCTTCCTACTTCTTGTGTACTTCAATATTTTGGTGTGATAGCTTACAGTATTCCAGAAAAAAGATATAAATTTTGCTTTCTCATGAGCAGAGCTCCGATTTTCACAGATTAAAAACGAATAAATGCCTTCAATATGAATAAATGCCCTTAATGAAGAAATAATAAAATAACATCTGACATAGTTGACAAATAGAGTAAAACCCAATACAAATGTCTGTCACTTTATTTTTTAATTCCGAATATTCAAATTTAACATATTTGTTTAATTCCGAATATTCAAATTCGCATGGGTGTCCAGATATTTTTGACAGTGTATTTGTCCATAACTTTGGGGGATTTTACTTATTTAATTCTAAAGTTCTAACGTAGAACCCCACGAATACTAAAAAGCGAATAATCGCTTAAGTGTGTGAACAAAACACGTAAGACTTAAGAAGGGATTACAAAACTTTATTTTTCAGAATATTTACAATCAGTTCCTACTTGGAAATTTACGCAAAGCCTCTACTCAGGCTTGAACTTAAATAAAAATGAATTTAAATTAAACTAAACTAGCTTAACTAAGCTATCTGAAAGGTATAGCCGAAGCTATCGGAAATCTAAATAGTTGGCCACTAAGTATTAATTAAATCGGCGAGACCAAGCAAGGACCTAAGCTATGGCCGAACGTAGTAACTGAGGGAGAACGTAAACAAAGGAAAACGCACTCTAGTCAGGGAATCAGACTCTCTCTCTAGAAGTCGGTGAAGTATCGACTTAAATAGCACTCTTTCTCATTTGCATTTACTGCGTTTCTGAAATTACATTCTGGCAGGAAAATGTAAGGTGAAACAAGATAGGAAATATACAAAACTTAAAATAACTGTTATAAACTTAGGATAAACCTTGCATCTTTCCCCACCAGAATTTAACTACTCGAGAAATAAGGTCTCAAAACGACCTTGTTTAAGAATATAAATTCTACACAAAAGGTTTTAACATCAAAGTTTTCAACCTGTAGCAAGTGCTCTTTCGTGAATTCATCATTAAACCTTTTTCCGTTTAGGGTCAACTTTACACAATATCTAAAGCTATACTAAAAATCTTTTAGTCTAACTAAAAATCTTTCTCACAAAATTTTACAATTTGACAAACATCTGCTTCATCTTTTCTTTCAATCAGACGTCAATCTTGACCTTCCACTAATCTGGAGGGAAAAAGTATTAGTTCTATCTTTCACAAACAATTTCCTCTTTCGTTACCAATACTCTTTTATTAAATTTATTTTGGCCCTCAAACAACTTTCATTCACACAAGATTTAAATCTACTTCCCCCACGTTCTCCAGAAATTGTTCTGAGTGAGACGAGGTTTTATGTAGTATTTTCGCGAGGACATGCTACCACTATCCAACCGCTACGATTTGTTATAAACTCGACTTTCCAGTCCTCAGAAGACTCCTTAATTACAATACTAAAACTAATGTCCTAAAATAGAGCTTAGTTTTTAAATTTTTAAGTGAAGCCTGGAGAGCCTAACTTTAAGCACATTCAATCTATCCTTTCATTCAATTCATCTCTTATACAAAGTATTTAGAGTCATACTTGACCCAAACTTACGTTTGTACAAGTTTAACTTTTACAATAGTTTAAAACCTGACATTAGCATTTTTACATTCCATAGAACATTTTAACAAGTAATACTTTAAAATTCATTCTACATCATCCGTTATAGTTGCTATACAAAATTCAGAAAGCTTGGCTACAATCTTCAAGTTAACGCAATTGAAGTCTTTCGACTAAACATATTCACAAATTAGTTTCTTGCAACTTGAGAATTCTCAAAGAAATTATTTACAAAATAAATTTTCGCCAACTTGCGAATTCAAAAATCTTTTCTGTTTAACAGATAGCTACAGCTACATTCTCGCAAACTTGTGAATTCTATTTCTTGCCTTAAACAGTATTTATCAACTTTGCATTCATGACTTAAATCGAACTTTCAATACAAAATAGAACACAAGGAAAATTTTCGCTTATCTTTTTGGTTTCTAAACTCCTGTATTCTCTTGGCGCAAAATCCTTGCCATGTTGCTGATTTTAAGCGTTGGATTTTCAGTCGTCTCTGGCGGCTGGTATGCGCTTCCGGACCCTCTTTTCTTTTCATTCCTCGGGCGTTGAATTAGCATACTCTTCTTGTCGGCTGAGGATTCTAGAATTCTGGCTTTCTCTTTGCTTTGTATTTCCAGGACCTTAACTCGGAATCTTTGAAAACTCTCTTGGTTTTTCTGGGTTCCTGAAAAGAATTAGATCTTGCGTTGTCGAGTTGTTTTCTTTTCATCGATCTTGGCTGGCATATTCTTGTGGTCGTTGCTTTCGGCTCTGAAGTTGCACGTTTTCTTTGCTTATCTTAGAAGAGTCTTTCTCGGTTTCCCATCGGCGCTGGCTTCTGTTGAAGTGGAGCTTTTCTCTGTTTCGTTCTCTTCATTCTCGCTGAGCTTGAATCTTGTGGCTGCTTTTGCGCTGGCTTCGTTCGCTGGCATTGTTCAGTATTCTCCGCTTTTCTTTTTGTTGCTGGGGGATACTTGCTAGATGACGGCGAAATCAATGCTCTTGGCTCACACCCAGGATACAGCAATAGATATTTTAAAACTTGAAAATCCGTACGACTATAGTGCGGTTTAAGCATGTCCACGTTAGCAATTGTTTGCTAGCCATTTTCCGCCTTTAGGTAAAACGTAGAAAGTTTGATGTTTTCGATGATGAAAGACCCATCAAAGCTGAGCTCAAATTTGGTTACTCTATTTTCGGGTGTAGACGATAATGAATGTTTTACTTTTAATACTTTCTGGCCTACCGTATATTCTACGTCGCGTCTCTTTCTATTGTAGTACAATTTTGTTTCGAATTCACCGCATCAGAATTTTTGATGGCCTCATTAATAATTTTCTGAATATGATTCAATTTAAACTCTTCCTGTCTTTGTTGAACAAAAAATAGCTTATCCAGAGGCGTTAAAATTTTTCTTCCTAAGAAGAATTCTGCGAGAGCTTTCTTTGTCGTGTTATGCTTTACTGTTCTCAAGGCAAAGCCAGATTCATTAACGCAGCTGTCCCAATGGTCATGATACACTGGTGTGCCAAAATTAAGGACGAAGTCGAAAAATTAGCATATCAGCTGAACGAAGAGGCAGAGCGGACAGAAAGACCAATCAGGAGGTTAAGTAAGGTGATGTACGGTAGCACATGCGCAGATATGCAGGTAGACGTAATGGGGGAGTATCTGAGTAGTATAAAGCATGTTGTCGGTGTAAGATCAGTATTTCTGGCAAAGAGATTGCAAGCCGTATAGCAGTTAAAATCACACCGAGTTGCTGCCTCAGCGAGAAATGGCGAATAATCAATCTGTTAGACGACATCTGGATGTTTTTACCCGAGGTCGAATCATTGGGAAGTTGGAGGAAGGCCGCAGTGTAACAAGTGTGGCTGCAGAGTTCGGATTGCTCACAGCATCGTTTCACGACTTTGGAGACAATTTCAAACTACAGGAACAGCTATCCGGTGGTTTAGTAGTGGTCGTCCACGAGGAACCACACCCGGAAATGACCGGTATATTGCCTTACAGGCCAGAAGAAACAGGCGGCAGACAGCGGGAGAAATCGCTAGACACACGACACAGGCGACTGGACGACCGATATCGCGTTTTACCGTGGCCAGAAGACTGCACGGTGGTGGTCTGTTTGCACGACGCCCTGTACGGTGTGTACCTCTAACGCCTGCCCATCGAAGAAGGCGTCTCTGTGGTGCCGGGAACGCCGGAATTGGAGAGAGAATGAATGGGGACGAGTACTCTTTACAGATGAGAGCAGATTTAGTCTGAGTTGCGATTCTAGACACATACACATGTGGACAGAGCGGGGAACACGCAATAACCCCTCCAACATCATCAAAAGGGACTATTTTGGAGGTCGCGGGGTTCTCGTTCGAGAAGATATAATGCTCGGTAGCCGAACCGACCTTCATATCTTTCATGGAGGTTCGTCACCTGGGACTGCTATTGTAACGAGGTTCTTCTTCCTTACATGTGTCTTTTCACAAGGGCTATGGGTCCTCAGTTCCTCTTCATGGACGACAACGCTCCACATCATCGCACAGTTACTGTCGAAGAGCTTTTGGAGAGTGAAGATATTGAACACATGGATTGGTCGGCAAGGTCTCTGGATCTAAATCCCGTCAAGCATGTACGGAACTTACTAGGGAGACCCGTGGCAGCACGTAACTTATCGCCAGTAACGATTCCGAAACTGCGATTGGTGCTACAAGAGGAACGAGCAGCAGTGTCTCAACAGCTCCTTAACAACCACATATCCAGCTTGCACAAATGATGTGAAACCTGCCTAGCAGTCAGGGGAGATCATATCCCCTATTTAAGACCGGATGTTTCTTGCTGGACACCCATCACAGGGATGTTTCGGTCTTCAGTCGCATTGCGCTCCATGCTACTTTTTCAATAAAGCTTCTTTTTATCCCTCTGATTTCTCTTTTAGTAAGTGTTGCTTACATTACTCATGTCCTTACGTATTGGGGATCTTATGGTATTAAATGTGTTGATTTGGAAAGCTTTTGTACAAAGTTATATTGAAAAAACCGTCTCGTCCTTAATTTTTGCACACCAGTGTAATTCTTAACATATCCCAGAATAATTTTATCTACATCTTTATTTACGCGTTTCGCGGTCTATAAGGTGACATTTTTAGATGGCGTATGCCAAGGCCTGTGCACGGGTTTTCAAATAAATTACTTACGAATTTCCTACCATTGTCTGATATTACTTTTACTCGAACCTGTATTTTAAAATATATTTATTTAGAAACGAATCTGCTACTATTTTTGCTCAAGACCTTTGAAAGGGAATTATTTCTACCCATTTTGAGGAATGATCCACGATGGTTAAAGAGCATGTTTGTCGACATAATTTGGAAATGAAATATTGTATCAGCGTAATTAATTAGTGTGAATGCCTACGGATCCTCCAGAATGCACGTGCAGGCGTAAGAACAGTAGCCATATATAACGATCGAGATGTGCTTCGCTTTCATGCTCTTATGGACAATAATTTTGGGGTAAAGATAAAATGATATCTACATTTATTCAAAAAACCAGTTATGTTAAGATAGTAGCTACTAAATAAAATTAGTAAAATGTGCAAAAGTGTGTTTCTTGTGTGTTCTTCTTACCAAGGCAGTATACTGGTAAGTAGCATGTTTTAATATTATTGAATGTTATAGTCAATATTTCCAGTATTTTAACAATTGGGTTATTGCCCTCACAACGCGTTGATATAATTTCTAGTTGAAATACCTTTTCTCATTGGGCATATTCCATAACTTTAAGTAATTATTCGTGGAGACGATATCTTGTATGCTAAAATTAACTTGTGCCATAACATTTGGCCGCCGTCTTCACTACAAGCTATACTTTCATAACGAATGAGCCGAAATTCACCACAATTGCTGAATGCGAATTGTGTAATACAATCGTTACATTGCGAGGTAAATTATGTGCAGCTGCTTATTATTATTAGGTATCTGTACTAGTGATTCTACAAAATCCGTTGCAAAATGTAATTGAAATCAGTAAACTGACTAAAGGAGTATGATAAGAATAGAATACAGATAAGAATCCAAATATTGAAACGCAGACGTATGAAAATGCGAAAGTAACGTAAAACACATAAATGCACGAAACTTCTGTAACTAGATAAATACAGAATATTACTGTAATAACCAAATCTGTGACATCTGAAAACAGTTCGTTAATAACCAATACCTAAAACAAAATTTGCATATGTTGTCTGCTACATTTTATGCTGCTTACGGTTCTAATAGACTGTCTTCTAGTTCCAAAAGGAGCTAAGTTTTATTAAATAATACTAATTTTT
Organism: Stegodyphus mimosarum; assembly: GCA_000611955.2. Lineage (NCBI taxonomy): Eukaryota > Metazoa > Arthropoda > Arachnida > Araneae > Eresidae > Stegodyphus > Stegodyphus mimosarum. Next base: position 155,731 of record KK117422.1, on the reverse strand, counting down.
ACAAAAGATCCAGTTCACAGAAACCTAATTCTATCTTACTTACCAAGTAAGATATGTAACGTAACCAGGCACATTTTACCAATATTCACTGATAGTTTAAGACTTTTACTAAAATTCTATATCTGAATACGGAGGAGAAAGTACTCATGGTGTATAAATATATACAAATATTACACTAATTCGCAAAAGAAACCACTACATTAAGAGCTATAGTAAAATGCCTAAGCATATGAACCTAATACAGATATGTGCATATGAAACCAATATAGTGAGAGCTAGAAAGTTTAGCATTTATGCCTCGAGGCAAGGTTTTGACCAAGTTTTATACAGCAAAATAAATTAAACCAATTTGCGGAGTGTGGGGAATAAAAATTAAATACTGCAAATAATACTCTGCGTTGTTTTCGCTACACATCTATATGTTCATAATGTTCCTTGCTTTTCTAAATCAGCAACTTGTTTGTCCAGTAAGGATCGAGTACATGTAAGAGAAAGTAACTATTATTAACTCATTTAAAAATATAAGGAAAAAAAGAAATTTAAGCACTATAAGAACATTGCTGTTGCTCCTTATAGTTAATAATTAGGAAATAAATGCAAAACTGAAATACGATAAGAAGTACATAAATAATTTCTGAACACTTCAAATAATCATAATAATAATAAATAATAATAATAAAGTTTCAAAATATTATAGGGAAATTACAAAAAAAATCATAATCAGCTATACAGATTAAAGTACTATGTACTGATACTCAGGCTGACTATGTGATTGCACCTAAGATGTTATATTATAATTAAATGCTACGGATAATTTACTAAACACTGAATAACGTACGTTACAATATTGGATATTATGCGCAAATAGCAGTTTCTATATTTTACGAAATCATATTAGTTCATATTAATGCACAATCTGAGTATTCGAAATAAACGTTACAGACTTACACTTCCTATTGTATGAAAAACAAGCCTTATTATTGTATAATTAAATTACACATTGAAGGGATAATTTTGATTGATAAATGCAGACTCAAGATGTTATCCTGTTATCTACAAAAATTTCTGAACGTAAAGTTATTCACAACAGTTTCTACGTGCGCAAAATGTGAGACTTTCTCTGCTTTACCAAAGATTTCTCTGTTTTCGAATGTGTTGCCCAAACACAGTCAGCTGACTCCTTTAAATGCCAGATTCTTGTATTAGTACAATGAAAGTAATTACCGTTCGTGTCGCCCTCCTATTCACAATTGCAGAAGGAAGATTCCCTAAGTCTGAATCTGCTGAGATACGCTGGGAATGTATCATTACCTGTCAAAAGTTGTGTCTAGCTAGTAAGGAATGACTATAAGGAATGACTAGAGCCTCACCTTGTATTCCTGACGAAAGTGTAATGTAGTGCGATATGATTTAGCACAGACTATTTTCATCATATGTGCAGCTCATGATACACATTTCAGACCGTAAAACTGGCGTGAACTCAAAATGGAACTGAGCCATGATCAGTGTCTGGGTGCAATATATGGCTTTGATTTCTGTGGATATCTCCTAAGCAATCAACCGAAATAAGTGCTGGAAGATCAACTGGATTATGAAAGCTTCCTAATATTCTGGATAGCAATTCAATTCTCCGTAAAAGTTGATGTTTCAACCTCTGAGTGATGTTTTTTTTCTCTTCTTCTTTAATTGAGCTTCAAAAGTTAGTGACTAAGTAATGATCAGTCATTTTAATGTATATGTAAACGAAATGAATAGAAGTTTTGTTTGACTATCTAAATGTATGAATAATGGAATGTAAAAGTAATGTTAAAATAAGACATATAAAAAATGAGGTACTTTATTTAGCAAACTGAAATATGTCTGTTTAAATGCATCTTAGGGAAAAATAAATGTAGAGGACTGATCAGTTAATTCAGTTACAAGAAGGTTTATTTAACCTAGAAATTAATAAATGTGTTTAATGCAAAATATTGAATGTTTCATTTTTGTTACTTATCAGGTGATCTGTCCAGGTCACTCCATTTGTTGAGTCGCAAAGTGAAGCTCCATTTGCACTTCAAAAGCAAGTTAGTATCAAAATTCTTATCATAAAGACTGTTCAAGAAGATCACATTCGATATGCAAATAAATTCATCCCACTAACTAACTACTATTTACAAAGCTTCTTTAAAACATATTAGCATTTTAAATTACTCTTAAAACCAGACTCAAAAATTATTGTTATTACCAACGCAGTCGGTTCTGGTATCAGTTATAAAAACAAAATGCAACAGGATTGCTACAAAAGTATTGTACAGTCATTAGGATTTTTTAAAGCAGAAGATGTGAAAAATGTGCAATGCTCTTGCCGCGAATCAAACTTGGACCTCTGAAGTACGAGCCAAGTGTGTTACTGTTACACCACGAAGGCATGCAGAAAAGAGGGGTAAAATATCTTATATAACCCCTTTCCCCCTTTTAAAAGGCGAATGCGGACCAAACCGCCAAATCCTGTTAGGGAAGGCTCTCGTCCACCACATTTTAGTTCGGACGCCACTGTAGAGACATTAGATTATTGTAAAGCACGAGACATGAAATATGAGCAATGCCTTCGCCTGGATTCGAACCTGGACCTCTAGAATACGTGTTAAGTGTGCTACCGTTGCACCATAAAGGCATGTAGAAAGAAGGGAGAAAATACCTTATAGTATGTAAAATCAAGTATGCACTTCAGCGCTGCCTTACAGCCAAACCGACAGTCAGAACACAAGGTTTTTAAAAACATAAAGATTGATTTACCTAGGGTATTGTTAATTGGTTTTTTAAGAATTAAAAACACAACACATGTACTAACCACTTTTCATAATTATTATTTTAATTGATGATCACTGATAAATTATTTGAATGTGCCATATAATTGTTTCTTCTCTGGTGTTTGTGACGTTATGTATTAACAGAAATAAGCTTATTGCTATCTCTAGAAGTATTTATGTAATTAATTTAGTTTATTCCAATTGAAAGTAATCGTATTTTAAAAGAGATAGCATTCTTATTACCCAAACCTCAACCAAGCATTATTAACCTTTATTTTTAGTTATTGATTTAATAAATGTGAATCTGAATTTTGCTTGAGTATATTGATTTAGTTTGGGTTTAGGTAAATCACGCAGTTCATCAACAGAGTATAAGGGTTTTAACGTTTTTTTGGTTTGATACATGATTACTTTATTTTCTATGTCACGTATGAGAGAGTAAGTTAAATAAATAAGATGGTTTAAAAAATGAGTTATTGTAACACGTAATTTCTTAGCATGACATTTATGCCCGAAATGTTTTTATTATTCTTATCACTCAGTTGTCTACGTAACATTTGTGAGATGGGCATGGCCAGAACCTGTTTCTTAATTTGGTATACCAAGGGGCTTCTACTGCTTTGTCCTGCGTTTGCTGTATGTTAACGTACTTAATAACGGTACTAATAGCTAGCAGCGCTGCTTGGTATACTGAAATGTTCAGCCCTATTTGCCTCTTCCACTCAAATATTATAGTACAGTTTTCAAGTCTGCAGAAGGCACTGCCCGTGATGTTCTCCCTTTTGGAGCCATCTGTGAAAAAGAGGTCATTGACACTTTGAATTGCTTCGTCGTTATGCTGATGCTACCAGATTAAAATGTCGGATATGCAGATTAAAATCAACTGGATGAATGTTTATAGCAGCTATTTTGCTCCTCATAGTCGAACTGGTGATAACTATGACCCCAGATCGTTGCCGTTTCATCCAGCTTATTCATCCTTGCCATAGTAGTCTTCCTTTCAACTACCAGGTTTAGGGAAGGATTTCCTGCCCAGTTGTAGAGCAAGAGTTGAAATCGTGTGGTAGGCCCTGCATATTTGTAGTAGCTCCTCTCTTTGAATTGGAGAGCGGGATCTTCTCGTGTGAGAGGTAAGTTCACCACTCCAGATTTCAACTTCAGATATAATTACACTTTCTGTAATGGTTTTAGTTTCAATAGCCATAATTCAATCCGAATAGAAGCCACTACTATTTGAAAAACAAAACGCGTAAACTTTTTCCCCTGAGAAAAACTTTAAAAGATTTTTTAAAGATAATTTTAGCTGTACACATTTCTTAGCAGTAATTTTAAATATACTCTTATTTTAAGCCTATTTTCTAACTCATTTTTCTAAAACGTCAACAGTATTCCCCTTTTATATCATTGTTATAATACACAGGATCGGTTTTGAATTAACAACAGCTTACCATTACTGATGTACACTCATATACTGAGTAAAACCTTTAATCAGGAGTTCATATTAAGTTCTAGCTGGGCGATAAATAAACATCAACTGTTACTTCAGCCAACTAGCAAGCAAAAAAACCTGGAACAGTAGTTAAAGAATAGGATGATTTATTTGTCAACTGATTGAGGCAGATAAGGGTTACTTTCTCAGGGTTAAGAATGCCTTCGAGGAAGACAATTTAAAGGGAAACTAACAAGGTTGCGTTCATGTTACACGGCGAGCAAACCAGAAAATTACCATGCAGCAAATCCGTTCACGGGAATTCGAAACAGAATAAAGCTATACAATTTTAATGGGCATTAGTGGACGAATAAAAATCATTGGTGCACTAATAAAAAGGCACAAATAACTGCAACCAGTTATTTAAAAACTTTTTATTTTGAAACGAATTCTAAATCGCTCTAAAACCATCACAGTGCTGAAGCTAAATGATAATTTGAAAAAAAAAATATTGCTTTTATTTTTGTTCCTTTTCGTGCTCATTCACATGCTAAATTTTCAGAAACAAATTTCTGTATGACATCAGAAATACGTCATTTCAAATAGTTTAGGAAAACGTTTCATTCGCATATTTAGTATGCGAGTGACATCAAATGGTTCCGGTTTCCTCTCCATTTAGCTTCACACGTTTGCAGTGTTCATTTTCAGGTGCTGTTCCTCCTAATTCGGTAAACACTAACCCTCTCTCACTTTCCCTCTCAGCCGGCTTTTAACGAAGCATGGCACCTGCATTACTCTTTATGGATCAGTTGAGAAATAAAGCAGCCTTCCCGCGGTGCTTCGGGTAGCCGGAAGTCACGTGTCTCTTATAGAAAGTCGAGTAACTTAAGAAGGAAAAAGTCAACAATGCAGCTTCGAATTTTAATTAGTTGTTTCAGCATAACTGGTCCGCCGCCTTTAATCTTTGAAGCGATGGAGGTTGGAAAAGGCGTTGGATTGATTCGGTATTGTTCAAAAGAGTAAAGTTGTTACGCACGAAGTAAATCTCCCTAAGAATGACTAATTAGATATCAGTGCTTTCAGCGTTCTGTAACAATGCTATAATTTTGGTGCCCGAATTAAGCATTCGCATTTTAGAAGACAGTCATAATATTGACCGGGAAGAAAGTGGCAACTGAGGAAATGCATTCGTCATTTTAATTTACAGAAAGAAAACATTACATATATATGCAAATGTTGATAATTAAAATAATACTGAAATTCATTTCCTGAGGTTTTGTTGCAACATTTTTATTGTGCTCGTTTATTACAATTTTATTTTTAATCTAATAAATATCCGATATCAAAGAAATAGTTTTATGGTCAGAAATTAAAAAAAAAGAAAAAAAATCTGAAAGATTTCAGATTTTAAATTACGTCCAAAGGCGCGTTTGTTTAACGTTTCGTGTGCTACCTTTCTTTTATTAATTTCATGTACTACGTACTCAAACATAAAATTCAGTTCAAAATCAATATCGCAAAATCATTTTAAAATGAACATATATTATGAATATTATCTTTAGAACATATATAATGAACATTATCTTTAGAATTTCCGTAAGTCTCATTCGTAAGTCTCGTGCGCTGGAGATAATTTTTTTTTTTTTTTTCCGTACAGTGTTGCCATTGCTCGATTTGAAATCATTTAGTTTGCTAATCAGAAATTCGTCGAAATGTTACAAAGAATAAAATCGATAATAAAGCAAATTTCAAATTCAAAATTAGGGCTTCCAGATGCCCATATTCGCAGTAGGATTACGTCATTCAAAATTCGATGGCTCTAGGTTTTATCACAATGCGAGAAACATGCATACATTTATGCAGATTTTTCATTTTTTAAAATTTAATGCAGAGCGATAACATTTAGTGGCAACAATTTGAAAAGTGAAACGGGCATTCAGAGTGATTCAACGCAAAATCGCGAAACGAAAGTAATAGTCCTTCGGGACTAAATCCCTTTGGACTAATAAAACATTAGGTTTTTCTGTTATTTTATTATCCGTTTGCCTGTGACTTTATTGTTGAACTTCAGTTAACGATAATACAAAAACATATACTTTAGGTAGAGATGGCATATCAGTTTAATGAGGACATCGCATATGTGCAAATCATGGTGAAATGCATTTGCGAAGTATATTTATTTACTATTACTATAATTGGTACCCTGTTTGAGTTAGTTCTAAATTACTTACTATAACGAATACAAAATACTATTCGCTGTCACCGAGAGCCATGAAATCCAATTAATTTTAAAGATCTCAAATTATTCAAACTTTCTGTATCTGGAGCATAACGGAACAACTACTCATTATACGAAATAGAATTTCTCATCACAGGAATATATACCTTTATCATCTGCACATAACTTAAAAGCACGTAAAAGAATAGATTTCGAAATAAAAAATGTGCATACTTTCTGTTATTGTCAATTAAACCATTCTTTAAAATATTAATGCAATTTTTTATAAATTTGAGCTATTTTAATTTGGCTCAGAAAATTTACACAATATTAATTTCCATTCATGTAATGAAAAAGCAACATATTGATTGTTAGCAAATCTTTTAACAATTACTAAGCTGAAATGTTGCTTAAAACGTTTAACGCTGAAATGTTGCTTAAACGTTGCTTAAAACGTTTAATATTTGGAGGTGATTTTTAACTGAAAAAAATACTTACTTGAAATAAATTGAAAGAATCACGGATGCAGTTGAAGTACATAGTTAAAATTAAAGTAAGTTTAAAAAGAACTTATCATTTTGATAAGTTTCAAAAATAAATTCAAGCATTTGAAATCATTAGGAAATCTGCAGTATAGTGTGTATTGTAACGATTCTTTTTAATGCATGAAACTTAGGAAATATAAATGTTGCATCATTCTTTTGTAAAATACCTATTAATTTGAAGAGATTAGGCTTCCAAGAGCAAATTAATTTTAGCAGGCAGAGCTAAATTATTAAACTACAGTATTATTGAACAAGAATGAACCATTTTGTATCTTGTAATCCTTAACTATCATCCTAGATTGAGTCACCGAACGCTTGAGAGAATTTCGAAGAGTACAAGTAAAACGCATTGGGCATTTTGTTCCCTCCCAACTGCTTCGCAGATTGTGACGCTTGAACTAATGATTCCTTAGCAGAAAGCGAGCTATGCTCTCAAGTCCGGGTACATCTCAATGCTGTTTCTAACCGCAAGATAGTGGATGGCTATGTAATGGAACAAATCCTGAATGGTTCGAGTTTCGGAGGAACATATTGGGCAAAAATACGAAACCATTTCTGTTACGTAAAGCTTCAAAACAATGCCCCATCATCAAGGAACAACACACTTATAAAAATTGGCCGTCGTTCAAAAAGACAGAAATCTTTATAAAGGTGCAGAGTATAAGGGTTCAAAAACTGAAGATCTGTTTAGATACGCAATTCCGATCTTCATTTCAATTAATTAATAACTAATCATTCAATATTTTATGTAGAATGATTAAAGACAGTTGCAAAATGAATTGGAAATTAAAATATGCATGTTACAATTTATCTAGTTTCCTTAGTCTGTCTGTTAAAATCTCTCCTTCGTTCCCATGGAAAAGCTTTACACTTTATCTGCTGCTGAAAAATTATTTGGGTCCTAAAATGTATCCTTGCATTTGCGTTCCTGAATCAAAACAGCCGACTTTACTTCCTAAAAACGTAGATTTCAAACACTGAATAAGCTAGAAGTGTGGCACATAAAACATGGGATGCATGAAGGATTGTCATTGAAAAGTGAATTGATTTAATTTATTGTTGATAGTTATTCATAGTTATTTTTTAGTAATCCGGTAATCCGCTATAACAATATATTCTCTTGGATTTCTTCTTTCTTCCACAGGTAGCAACTTTTTCTAGAGATTTCTAGAAAACAATTTCTTTTTCCTAGAGATTTCATAAGTAGCAATATAAATACTTGGAGAAACTTGGGGAAAAAGAAAAAAAATTAAATAAAGTGAGTTCGAAACCTTCCATTGCTAACAGTAAAAACGCTTTTTTTTAAATTTCAATTCAATATATACACCGGTAGTTTAATGAAATTCAGATAAAGTTATTGCAGGATTTAACGAAAGCAGAATCAGCGTAATATTAAATAATTTGCACGACTAGTTTCGAAGGCTGAAATATAGAAACTTATTCAGCTGAAGAAATGCAAATAACAAAAGAGAAATCGAAGCCATGTGATAAGATAAGGCGACAAAAATGAAGGGAAGGAAGTCAAACTATTGTCGCCCTCTAATCATTAAAAACGAAAACAATTATTCAATAATTTCCTTAAAAGTTGAGGGTAAAGACAGATTGGAATGGGATCATGAACTAGAGCTGTAAGATGTTTATGAATGTAAAATCCTTGTAGAGATTCTTATTCGCCAACGGAAGATGAGCTTTGAAGAATTTAACAGTAGAAAAATGGACAATCTGATTTTCTAACAAACAGTGTTGGGAAACGCATGATTTACGTGTTTCTTTGTTCCTCATATATGAGTTTTCTCCGTTAGAAAATCTGAATCTTAGAGTGAAGTTTTAAAGTTCTCCTAGTTTGACCAATGTAAACCAAGACACATTGGCAAGGAATGTGGTATATGATCCAGGATTTCATGCACGGAATGGGGTTTAGGTTATGCAATAGCAAATTTCTTTGATAGAAGAGAAAAAGCCCTGAAAGCAAATTTTTTGTAAAATACGTTAAACTGTGTAGAAACTAGTTCTGCATTTTTTAAAAAATTTTACGTCGATTTTCGTTGCTTTAAATCTTCGTGTTACGTTAATTCAATAACAAGTTAATATAAGTTATTTAAACTATTTAAATTATTAATATAACGCATAGAAATTGAATATATGATTGAATATTGAAGGAATATAAGATGTTTTTATTAAATTAAAAATATATGTTTATTCCAGATTCAAAAAAAAAAAATGAAGCTACACACGTAAAGGTTCTGTACATCTTTTCTCCTCTCATATGTTTAACAATTTCTCATTTGTTTGAAAACTCACATTTTTTATTGTTTAAAAAGTTTAATTTATTGAATTATCCGAATTCTTTTCCGAGAAGCGTAACTTGAAAAACTGTTTTGATTGACGAAAACTTGGGGACCTTTATACTAGTCCGGTTTTTTTTTTAAGTTGCGGACAACTGTATAGCATGGTTGGGCAAGGTGTAAGATGAGGAAACATCTCAGCAATTTTCATATTCGTGCAGGCATCATTATGTAAAGCCGTCAGCTTTCAAAAAGGGGCCTAAGAGTTATTTCTTTCGATGCTAAATTAATTGATTATTAAACGAAAGGAAAATCTAAATTGGATTAAGAAAGGTGCACTTTTATGAAAAAGGCCGGATTGGCATAGCGGTGGGCATGATCGATTTTAGGAGAAAAACTGATCTTCAATTCGTTCACGGTTCCTTATAGCGCCTCACGATTATGAATATTGTTGGCTTTCCAAACAGCTGTCGACTTATTTAAGTGTGCAGCACCGTTATGACGGGCTTCCGCTATGAAGCTTCACTTCACCGTTAATGTCCCGAAGTTGAAGCCCAACTATAAGCTTATGATTAGCTTAACTGTAAACTTATGATTCTTCAACTGAATTGAACGTTTTTGTAGCAGAAAATTAAACCTCGTTGTCAATAGAACACTTTTTTCCTGGTTAGAAGTTTCAATCTCTTTTCTTAGATGATTTACATCTCCGCGAAGTCTGTTAAATTTTTAATAATTCATTATTTTCTTTAGAGAAAAAAAAATCTAAATTTTTATTGCAATATTTTTTGTTTTCTTTAGTAAAGAGAAAAGTGTCTCATTATATCTTTTTAAAATAACCTGATATAAAACAACTTTTTAAGAATTTTAACATCCTATAGAAAGATATTACATCGGAACTTAATGAGAGAGATAATACATTTAGTTCTGAAATAAATATTATAACACTGTGTTGATAGCTTCCGTGTAACAAATGATTTACTTTCCAATAAATTTTCGGATACGCTATCAGAATAAATTTTATAGCTGCAAAATGCGCTGACAGACTCTTCGAAACCGATGGTTTATTTGCTAGCGTTAATGCATGAGTGAATAATTTTGTAAATGTTATCACCTTAAAATGCTAAATCTCCCATAAGTAAAACAGTAAAACTTATTTATAGAGCGAATAACCCACCGAACGACCGCCGTTCATAGAGCGGGCATTAGAAAAGATAAAAAAGAGGAAGTATAGGAGGCATTTCTGAAAGCAGCTTAAACGATAAAGGCTTCATAAAAAATATAAAAGTGAAACTCGATCAATAAAATCATAGGAAGAAATTGCCCAGGGAAGTAATTTTTCTCCAACCTACAGTGTATGATGGGTTCGGCTTAATCTTTTGGAAGGAAAAAAAAATTACTTTTCCTTTCCCTGGAAATGATTGGTCCAAAAATTTCACTTAGTTTAATATCGATGTGAATTTGTGCCAATTGATATTTTCATAAAACTTCCACTTTTTAGATGAAAATAAAATTTTATGATCTGAAAAATTACGGATGAGAAATATGAATATTGCAGAAAAATCAAATTTGATTATTTAAGGCAGAAATTGTAAAGTATTTTACCTTAATGAACTATTTGAATAATTTAATACAATGAATATCCTTAAATTTAAGAAACGTCTAAGGCAAAAGAGTGGAATCACCTTCAAACATGAATTTAGATTAACAATTCTTTGCATTACTATAGTTCGAGCTGGGTTTGAATTCTGGCAAATGAGCTAGCGGCATTGTTGCATTTATCATGTATGACTCGGCAACAAGCCAGTTACCCTTAAAATATGCTTCACGAAAATATCCTTTTTCTTTGTTAACTAGATCTTGCATGCTTTGGCATATTTATGCATTTCAGCAATTATTCGCTAAGAATTTGGTCAATGATAATTTATTTCAACGGAATGATGATGATCACTGGTTAATTTTACCTTTTTAACCAAGATGCTCAATTCGGTATTAAAAGGTAAGTGCTTGTATTAAATCTCTCTTTATATCACAGTTCTGTATGGATATCAGTGTTACAGCTGTGTACCTGTTCAAAACAGGTACACAGCTGCGAATTTCAAACCGAAGTTAAGATTCACGCTTTAGAACATTCTCTGCGTTATGCTTAAGGATGCTCAATACCAGACATTCTTCAATGTTTTGTAAATGGTCCCTTTTGAGTCATAATTTGTTTCGTAGGCGTTAAAGATAATTTCATCTTTATTTACACTGCATCTGGAAGTGTAGTAGACTTATAAAATAAGTAAAAATGATGTCATTAAATAATAGAGGCATTAAGTACAGACAGTTACAAAACGAAAATAACTGTCATATTTAAGACGTTACGGATTAAATAAAAATGCAAAACAAAAACTTGCGTGGATCATGCATACTACATTCAAGTTACACTGCAAATTATTTTCTGTCTCCTTAGCGCCTGCCCTCGTGATGTAATTGGAAGCACGTACCAATGGCAATTGGGAAGTTCAGAGCTCCAATCCTGGAGAGACTTCTTGTGTTTCTTGGCTTCGAAAAATTATGAATAACTCTACAAATGATGTCCGAAATTCGGGAGCGATAATTCATCATCACCAGGATTTGGTTGCTGTGTTCCCTCTTCCTCAGTCACCTTTTAAGTGGGAAAGAATGTAAGGTATTTTCTTTTTTCTTACTGTGTGCCTTATATGTCGTAATTAAAAGCATGCCCCGCGGACAGTGAAGTCTGGAGTTCGGATTTCGATGAGGCTATTGTTCTTCCTTCATATTTTCTGCAGCGAAATAAACCTAATGGCCATACAGCATAACCTATAATGCGTAAAATGATCGTCACATACATACAAAATATACATTATATTCATCTGTTTTGAGAGGAAATTAATATTAGTACTAATCGCTCAGTTTAAATCCTATGGCTAATTCATGTTCTTAATATCTGCTCTAGTGTCATTAGTAATAATCAAAGAGCATTTCGTTTTATTGTCACACTCATTATGAACCTGTAATTGTTAGTGTAAACAAGGACAAAATCAAAATCAAGATAACTAATATTTGAAAATCAGCTACTGGTATACTAAGTGAAGTAATAACTCATTACTAAGTAGTGTTTAAATATAATGCTGAATAGTTATTTTTAAAACTCCCATCATACAGTGCGAGCGCTATACTATAAACAGTATTAAGCATATTTCTGACTACTTGATGCCAGAAAATCTGAAGTTCCATTAATTATATGTTTAGATGCAACATATCAGTTATTTTAAGTTTTTAGCCAGGTAAGTTTCAAGGCTCATTTGTCCTTCTTCTTCTCGATTTCTGTCACAATGAAGCCCCAGTCCAAAATTTTTTGTCAATCTCAATCAGTAGAATGAAACAATGCAGTTTATTAAATGCAGCTCATTGTGTTGAGGCATCATCGGGAATTTGTGACTTTTACTGCAGTAACTCTCGCTGTTACGATTGTTACTTAAACTCTACTATCAGAAATGACTATGGAGACCGTCTAAGGATAAGTAGAAGTTTAAAAATTGAGTGAGGGAAAATTTCAGATGTATATTCTTGTCAACCAACTTGACTCTTGACTGTCAGCTAGCCTATCTTGATTTTTTGTTCCAAGTAGGAGAAGCCTTAAACTATTTTGCGCATTATCGTTTATATTGAACCTCAAGTTTTATTGATAAACATTTGATTATTATAGTTACACGTTTCGTAACGTATTTCGTTGGCTGCGGGTTATAACTTAATATGGCATTCAAGTAGCTGATAACGGCCTTTAGATCAAGTGCACTCTAACAGAGAATACACTCGAGATAATAGCTGCAAACATTTATTATAAAACCATATGTACTTGATTCTGAATGCTGTACAGTTCGTACACTAGATTTCTTGTGGTCTAAACACCATCAAAGCAGAATATTTGCATACTTAAAACTCTTATCCTGTTGACATATTGAAGCATCAGAAGACTACTGAAAGCAAATGAGGTTGGTTAGTTAGTTCCTGATTACGGTAAACAAAGAAAGTTATCGACTTAAGGGAAGAAATGCCTTCAGGGAGGACCACTTGGGGAAATATGGTTCGTTTTCGTGCTCGACATGAGGAAACTTCTGAAAATTCACATGCAGCCAGGCGTTCGTTGGGATTAGAATTCAAATCAAATACCAGGTAAGTTGAAATTTTATAGCTGATTAGTGGCACTCAGGAAATGAGAGAACATTTTAAAAAGATAAATGTTGAAAATAAGAGGGGTAAAAAAAGATGTATTTTTTTCTTGTTCTAAATGATGGTTTGTAAAACTTGAAACTAAAACATACATTACAAACAATTTGATTTGTTCAAAATGATTATTTGAAGGGTTTACAAACGATAAAATATCTTACGACAGTTTTTACTTTGCTACATTTTTTATTTTTAAGCTGTATATATTAGCCATTTTCAAATGAAAATGCAGCAGATCACTGCTTTATTTTTGAAACTACTGACTGTATTAATCAAGAGATGTTAACACATTTTAGAATTTTAAAAATTTAAATGTTCTGGAATAAACAATTCTGGCCCAAACGTATAACTGAAAATGACAAATATCATTTTCTACCTTAAAATTTGTCTCTCGTTCCAAAATATCGCACGTTAACAAGTTATGATTTAAAAAAAGAGATGTATTCATATTCTGCAACTTAAAACGTTGCGAAACCCGTATATTAAAATATTGCGTTTATAAAAATTTCTCGTTTCAGACAAAGCAACATTGGTCATCAGAAGGATAAACGATCAATCATTACTTTTACACGGAAAGAATATTCCAAACAAATACCCTCAAAAGTTATACCCTGTTTCTAAGATACTGAAATGAAATATCTAGTAATAGCAGATAATCAGGAAATGCATAAATCGATTACAAAGTCCTTAAAGACATGTATAGCAACAGTAAACACATAATAAGCAAATTTTACAATTTAGAAAAGCTAAAAACAACTTTTGAGAAGGCAAATGGCTTAATACAGAAGATGTCTTGGAGTCTTGTGTAAATACCATTTAGCTGCAAATAAAAGAAAATACATAATGAATGTTCATGAAGCATGAATTAATCTGAAGTACTACAATAAAAATAATCTATTTACTATTGCAAACAATAAAATTTTCAGTTTATTTAATTAGTCTAAGCGGAAACGACAAGTGAAAACGTTTCAAACGTTGATCCGGAATTGAAAATAAATATCAGCGAAGAGTTTGTGATGATTGACACCTTCTCATATTATTAGGAAAATGTTTTACACCCAATAATTAGAAGAAGTAAACTAAATTTATTTATAATAGCGACTTTAAATGAGTATAATTGCGTCAAGCCAAATAGTCAGATTTTGAAACATACCACTGATTTTCTCGAAAGATTCAGAGTGAGGTATTAACGATATACGTTTTCTACTTATCCCTGTTAAGACCCATGAAATTTTGCACTGAACTATTTTGCTTTTAGCCCGATTAATCTTTATTATTTCAACGATTATTGGAAATTATTTATAAAGGAAGGAATTAAAGCAGTACTGCTGGTAACTTTATGAAACACTCTTCTTTCAAGCAGATATACAGTTCTCATACAAACACAATGCAGTCTACAATAAAGGATTCCGGATTGGACCCTTCAATAATATGATTATACACCTCAAACATTAATTACAATGGACACAATGTGTTCTAAAAATGAGTTAACATCCTATGTAAATAATATAGTATGAAATAAGTGTTAATACTTGCCTTATCTATAAAAAGATCATTGTAATTCGGCTAGCAATTATTAAGAAAAATCATTGCTTACACATAAAACAAATATGTGAATTAGACATAGTTTTAATTAGATCAACTAGAGTTTATATTAAAATATAAAACAAATGTACAAGCCATTAAGAAATGCTCGGACAGCTTTTACATAGGGCGATATTTTCGGTATTAGACTCTAGAAAACGCTAATATTCAGAATGGTGTTAAAAGTATTGAAATATAAACATTGTGCCAAAGGCATGTGAAGCAGTGGGAAAGAAGAGAGGAGAAATACTGATGCCGTCTGGGCAATGACTGACCGCCGTCATCATCCTTTGTTCATGTGTCCATACTGCGTGGCGGGAAAACAGACCTTCATTAAATGTCGTCTTCGTTTATACCTGGATAATGTGGTAAGCATTTCTTTTATCTCTATTACACCTGAAAGTATTCTCCATCATTTCATTATGCAATGTATACTTTAAAGTTTTATCATAAAAAAGAAATTAAAGATTCTCTGGAACAGGTTCTGATGTCGTCTTTTAAAAGTGGCCATCTTCAAAATCTTTCTTAACATCCAGAACGGAGTCATATCCTCGCTGCCTATTAAACATCTCATTATTGTCGGTTATTTGGGAACTTTGTGATCTCTGAAGAACTTTTTTTTTATTTTGCATCATAATTGTGCACTCCCATGTATGCAATAAATGGCCCAGTGTCGCGCAGCCGGCACCTCTGTCGTGGTTTGCTTTCCAGAACTAAGGTCAAATTACCCTTCCCAAAATCAGTTTTCCATTTTTGATTTTAAAAAATAACATGGAAATTTCTGACTCCGAAAATATATAGCATGCATAGGTTTAAAGTTGTAAACGCTAGTAAATTAATATAAAAGACATAAATTAAGCCCCGTTTCCTGCAGTGATAATTTTCTTTAAAATACCTTTTAGAAGTTTCTTTTAAATTGCTTTTAGCTGAGATTTATAGTTAGTTTTCTAAATACTATGCTCTCTTTATATCAACAGCAATAGCGTTCAGAATTACGTCTATTAGGAACAAATAATAATTTTTAGAAATGAGTTTGAATCAGAATTCGAGTATATCCTTAGATGCACCGAAATTTCTAAAAATAGGTTTGTTGGCACAAAATCGCTGGGATGTTAAGACGAGGTATAATTATGTCTTTTAAGCAAGGTTTGTTTTCATCGAAATGAAGAGTTGAAAGTTTCAAAATTTACTACAGATGTACAGTAATAAAGATAACTAGATAAAAGAATTTAACAGAATTCATTCTAAAGAGATGAAACAATGATTTACAAAATCACTCGAAACGCAAAAACCCCAAAAAAGGGTGAAAGTAAATGTAGACCAGTCACCACAAGATGATTATGATGCACGAAAGTTCAAAATATTCTTTAAATGTAGCCAGTAGCGCAATTTTTTTCGTTCGTCAAGCTTTATTCAGAATGAGATTTTTCAGTAGTTTGGCATATATTTTAAAAGTTCTACCCATCACACAAACCTAAAATTTTATTTCGTAATTTTACTTACCTAAATGTATTTTATGAAACAATTTCAATTTACATTGCTAGCCACAGTAAATGCAACACACTGAAGGAAGAATGCAAACAACATGAAATTCTCGACATGCATTAGCGAAAGTAAGATATGCAAATGATTAGAATTTCAGCGCAGACGCTCATCACGCGCGATTGCGGCGCCACTTCAAAGCGCTATTTAAGGCTTGGCGTTCAGTCTATAACGCATCATCCAGTGCCTGCGCGTACCATTCGAAGCCGTTTACAGCAAAGTGGTCTGTCCGCAAGACGTCTATTGGTTCGTCTACCCTTGACACAGAACCACAGATGTTTCCGCCGTCAATGGTGCGATGAAAGAAGAATGTAGACTGCAGAATGGAATGAAATTGTCTTTACTGACGAGTCACGCTTCTGTCTGCAACACTACGTTGGTCGGATTCGAGTCTGGAGACACCGTGGAGAGAGCATGCTGCACAGCTACGTTTTGCACCGCCACACTGATCCTGCATCGAGTATTATGGTATGGGGAGGTATTGCATATCACTCTCGCACTCCTCTAGTACGCATTGCCGGTACTTTAAACAGCCAACGCTACATCTCCGAGGTGTCAGAGCCAGTTGTCCTTCCTTACCTTCAGGGCTTGCCCACAGCCATATTTCAACTGGATAATTGCCGACCACACGTGGCACGCATTGCCCAAGGGTTCTTCGTCAATCCCCAGATTGAATTGCTTCCCTGGCCGGCTCGCTCTCCAGATCTTTCCCCGATAGAAAACGTGTGGTCAATGGCTGCTGAACGATTGACCCAGATTACGTCCCAAGCTGCCACACCAGATCAACTTTGGCAACGTGTGGAAGCTGCTTTGGTCTGCCCCAAGAACACATACAAAGTCTCTTTGAATCAATGCCGAGGCGTGTGGCAGCGGTGATCTCCAACAATGGCGTTTACTCTGGCTACTGATTCTGGAAGAAACCACACTTCACAGAAATCTATAAATTTAATGATTTGATACTTGGTCAACATGTTATCTACTAAAGAAATTTTGTTGTGATATCTCTTGTCTTTCCTGGTGTTGCAATTTGGGTGGCCAGCAGTGTATTTGCAAGAAGCAAAAAAAAATACTAAGACACTGAACTTTTAAAAAGGATACAACATTTTTCGAGAAATCAAATTTTTTGCATTCAAAGCTTTTGCAAACTTTTTTAACTTTACATGTTATTATAACAATGGGTTCGTTAAAATGTATTCTTTAAAATTTAATAATTAAGCGCACTACTATTTGCAAATATTAATGCAACTTCAAAGTGATTCGATGATTAAGTAAACTTTGTATGTGTACATATGTCTAATCATGACTGAAATCTATCATTTCAAGAATCTTCTGTGATTTCTTTCTAATATAACATTGGAGTTAAAAATTACACTTTTCTTTTAACACAATAATGATAATCTATGATTTATAAAAGTAAAACTTTTAAGTAGGCACTGAGTTTTACTAGGAAAATAATAAAGTTATTTATAATCGGCATATTCATGCTTTTTGGTGTGGAAAGGCTCTTGGTCTTCTTAAATTAATAACTACGTCACAGCCAAAAATTTCTAGAAGCGTAGAGAGAGAAAATATTTGAAGGAAGAAAGCTGATGCTTCTCTCGCTGTTGGAGACGGAATTTTCCCCTCGCAATGTACTGGAAACGGCATTCTCGATCGCCACTCATGAAGAGCCTATGGCTATTTTGAATATTCAGCCATTAATTTACAAGGAAACACTTTTCTGTCCATATATGTGTGTAAATAAGCTTAATCTTTTTATGTATATGGAAACAAAAATGTAATTAGCTTTGGTTAACGGATTGCACATGCAAGAGGTAACGAAACGAAACTGGCAAAAATGAAAATATTATCACGGAGAGAACTTTAAGCTGGGTAGCTTCTTGCACTTTATTTTGTTTTTCTGAACAGCCAAAACAGAGTCATACCATAGCACGGTATAAAATATCTGATTCAAATTGAGTTATATGCGAACTTGAAGCTTTACGTTTCCTAAAGAATTGGAAAGGCTTAATGGCGGAATTATGGCTAATAACACTTGCCAATCAATGTATGTTTTATCTACTATTTTATAGGATTTTCATCTGATGGATCATAATTAATTGCTGTTAATACTTTTTGACGACATTTTTATGATTCTTTTGATTAGGAAAGAGTTTCAAGGGACAGACTACATTTCGAACAAAAAATATGTTTTATTAATGTTTTTGTTCTTAGTGCAGCAAATTATTATTAATCTATATTTTGAATATCAGATTTTGAAAAACCATGCAATACAGAAAATTTTATGTCACATTCATGAAAGGAAAACTTCCAATATTGAATCGATTTACAGAAATCTTTTCAAGACAGATCTCGAAAATTACTTCAGCGTGTCGTTATATACAAATAAGAAATTTGGTGAAATTTACTCACAATTCCCCAGCCGGATTCCAATTATGTTTCGGCTTTTCTGCAAGAATACTTTACCATAATTCATCGCTATTATTTCTAACAATCTGAGAATGAATTCTGACATCGCGAAGTAATATAAATCGCATAACAGACTTAATGAGGAGGATTTTCAAGAATCGGATGCCTATTATCTCTATTACTCTCCTAATTACGAGGAAAAGAAAAAAATCACTCTAGTCTGGATTTCTGAAAGCAACAAACAACTCGTTAATTAGACTGGAAATTTCGTTTTTACGTTCCAATACCGTGGACGTAAGCTTGCTAATTGATTAACACTGTTCGAATTTCGGCATTCACGTGCCTAATTAGCAGAGATTTGGGGTAATTAAATGCAAGACAGTTAAGAACAAAAAGTTGAATAACTGCGGAGAATGATATACATTAGGAAACAAGAGCACATCATTAATGTTCCGTATGAATGCTCTAAGGAATACTCCTTCTTATACATATATATGTATGGACTAACGCGATTTCATGGAGATGGGCAGGTAGATAGGCAAATGAAGTATCCAAGTCTGCTTGAATATACAAACACATATATACTCCGTTTAAAAATAAAGAACATTCGAACATTATGTCTAATTTGTGGACAACTAAACTAATGCACAGAATTTAATGAAATTTGGTAAGAATATTAATTTATAAAAGAGAAACAGATGTACTATACAAAAGCCATTTTATGTGCTTATGATTATCAGTAAAGCTCATAATGTAGAGATGTTCAATATTCAGGTTGTGATATCGAGCTAAAAATGAGTCTATGTGATAGGGTGTTTGTTCGCTTTCACAGCTGCGCACATCGCTCAACCTGGGAACATACTGGACAGCATTCTTGCAGTAAGACAGTTTTCAACTCCGGGATGGTTCTCGGAGGGGGGGGGCAGTGGTGAGACCAAACGTCTTCCCAAGACATGCTGTATAGTGTTAAGGTCAGGAGCTTCGATTGGCAAATCCATGCGGCCAATATCTTCACCTTCCAGGTAATCGTCGACCAACTGAGCTCGATGTGGATGAGCGTTGTCGTTCATTAACAGGAAACGGGAACAAACTATGCAGATAAAAAGTAAAACATAGGGCTTTCAGATCTCCGCTCTATACCACATAGCAATCAGGGAGCCTTTGTCAAACACATGCAGGGGTGTGCGGCCATCCAACATAATGCCTGCGCAAACCGTTACATCTCCGCAAATGCAATGATCGCATTCCCTGATGTGGAAAGGTATGGTATCGTGTTCGAAACTCTGTCGAGAAATGGGTGCACTGAGGATCAGTGTCTATGCTAATTTCGAATCATCACTAAAACGCACGGTGCTCCATTGAAGTCTGATCCAAGCCGCACATGGCATGCAGCATGCTTATACGTTTTCTTGTTTGCTGCAATGAGCGAGGCGCAAATATTGGTTCTTCTAGCATGTACGTATATTTCATGAAGCTTTTGGGCAACTGTAGAACGGGAAACACGGTTTCGAGTAAAAGCATATAGCTAACGTGCGACCAGTGAAATGGTAGCACTTCTATGTCGCCGCACTGAAAGTGCTACATAACGATCCTTTGTTGTCGTTGTGAATTTCGGTCGATCTTGTCAAGGTCTTATCGATATGAATCCAGTGTCCTGAAACTGTTTCCAAAAACTGCAGACAACACTAGGCGTTACAGTTATCTGCCATGATGATTGTCCTGCCTGCAATCTACCGACACTTCACTATCTTATTCCGACATCTACACGTTCATTACTACCCATTTTACCTGATACCTTACACAAATTAGTCAATTCTTTGGAGAAAAACAGTGCATTTCATAAAGTGGTATTAGCACACAAACCATTGAAAAGCTTTCGTATGCTTAAACCCCCTCTACAAAGCGCTACCCCACCTTCAGCTCTGCAGGCATGTACGAATTCGCTTATGTATTCGACTCTGAATGCTTGCATAATTCTTGGTCGTCATAATTCCATAATTCATGTTCGCCATAATAATTTTCCGTTCAGTATTTTTATCCGAAAATAGATATAATTTGCAAATTCTCTTAATTTTGTGCACTCTTAATGTTACACACTAATCTTTGTGTATATATATGCACATACACATTATGCTGAAATGGGCCTTTACGTTCCCAACCAATATTCACAGGAATAATTAAAGGATCTTTACGTTCCCAACCGTTTGTAACAGGAATATAATAGTTTTTTTTCTTTTTTTATTTAAAGAAAGAGAAATCCTCATGCACCACAAATGTTGGGTAGTGCCTTTTGGGAGGACACCACAGAAAAAAATTACAATTTTG
Organism: Stegodyphus mimosarum; assembly: GCA_000611955.2. NCBI lineage: Eukaryota > Metazoa > Arthropoda > Arachnida > Araneae > Eresidae > Stegodyphus > Stegodyphus mimosarum. The sequence goes on along the minus strand of KK117422.1, from coordinate 134,369 downwards.
CCTACAAACTAACTAAAGAAACCAAAACATTGAGTTGTGTAAATTGTACCAAAACAACCCCTGAACTTGTTTGATGCTAGTGAATCTAAGATAGATCATGTATTTAAAATATGTAACTTAAACATAACAAAAACACAATAATCAATATTAAATTTTAAGAAAAACCTTAGAATTTATTTTCCAAACAGATCATTTAAGAGTAAATCAATATCTAATAATATTTTAGTCGACCCTCCGGAGAGAGTGAGAAAAAATTCTAACATTAACAGCGAAACATTTTTGTTTTAACAATTCAGTAATTTCTTAAAAAATAAACACCTTCAAATTTATATAACAACCTAATTAATCAAAACATAAATATTTCATCTCTTTAACAATTTATACTTAATAAACAAAACTATTTTATTTCTTAATAATATTTTTACTCAACTTATTATTGCACAGAAAAATGAATTCTACTATTCAGGTCAATCAATAAATTTTTTCATTAAACTGAGTTGCAACTGAGACCACCCTTTTTAGGTAAGTTAAGAGTATTAAAAACTTGAATAAATCTATTACAGATTCCAATTACTTTAACGTCAGAGCAAGGAAAGTATGCTCAACAAAAAAAGAAACAAAATTTTAAATTCTTCAACATTTCAAATCTTTAAAACAAAAAATCATTCCAAAATTAAGCCAGTAATCATTTAAATTTTTAAATAAGGGAAAGCCCCTTTTCGAAACTCTAATAAATATTGTAGTTAATTAATAAGTAGCAAACTTTTCAGTAGCCCATTTTCCTTAAGTTACGAACAAATCAAGTAAAAGAAACATAAATTCTTATCTGAGAATTCCGGAATGCCAGTCCCCTTTCTAGAAAAATGAAGCCGCCGATGTTAAGTCAGCTGGGATGTCCCTCATGTTACGATGCTTGAAAAGGAACAATCTGGAGACGAGTTGAACTCTCAGCCTCCATATTGAAGAAACGAAGAACAGGCTAAATCGTCGGCAGAATATCAGCAAAACCAGGAATACTGGACTTAAAGGGCAAATTCCAGAACAAAAGGCAAGAGGGTAATTATTCGTAGAAGTTCTATATCAATAATCCAGATCCACAACAAAAGGAATATGAGCAGCAGCAGATAGATAGGAGGCGTAGACATTCTTTTAGCCAGTTCTGAGTGTCAGAATTAAACAGATAAGAGTTCCCTTAGAATCATATTATCGCTAAAACGAAGGGCAGTCTACGAGATTAAAATTCTACAAGATTCTCTCAGAACTGCATGGGAAAAGAGTGTTCAAAAAGGGGGCAAAAAAGAGGGTGAGCGACACCTGCAACGCCGTTTGGTGAAGAAGGAGTTCCAAATATCTCTAAACCCCACCACAACGGTGAAAAAACCTGTTCGTCAAACCCCACCTAACGCCCTGTAAAAATTTCCCACTTTTATAATTGTCAATTCAACCATTAATTCTACCTCGTCAAAAAAGTTGCCAAATTAACATATGGGTAACGTTGTTGTGGTAAACATGTAACTTTCCCACTGGAAATGCTCTAACAGTAGAAAAGAATGCAAGTAAGAAATCGAACTCAAAAACGTCATCCTCCATCCCACGAAAGTAAAAAAATTAATTAAATAAATTGCCATAACTCAAAAACTAATTTAAAAATTGATTCGAAAGTAGTCTTAAATTGAAGATAAAATTTTTCTGCTTTTAATAGTATAAATCATAAATATGTGAACACAAATTAAGTATTTTTAAAATCAAATATTACGTGGAAAATACACAATGTCTTTTTAAAGTGCGATTTTGGAATATTTACAATAACATTAATATCCTTTTTTGTTGCATTCTTAGCAAGACAATCAGCTCTCTCATTTCCATAATCACCCGAGTGACTACGGATAAACGTAAAAAACACTGAAATACCCTTTTTTTGCAGATCTCCCAGAGATTGTTGCATATTAGCAATAATATAATTACATACAGGATGAGTTATTTTTAAGACACTCGAGGGAAGAGAATGAATCCGTACAGATTAAGCAGCTGGAAACATGTCAATCCTGGCTAAGTATCCACGTAATTGCAAAATTAATGCAGAGAAGCTCAGAAATAAAAACAGAACATTCATTTCTCATTCATACAAAATTGGTGTACTCAAGTTCAACACCATACTTAAAAATAACATGAGCAAAAACAACTTTATGATCAATCTTACTGCCATTGGTATAGCACACATTTGAGAATGAATTTTTATCCATGTCTATACTATCTAGAGTCTGTACTGGTTGTCTTACAGAAGGATGAGGCAGAAGAGACAAGGGCAATAAACGATCAAAATGAAAACTGGAGAAATTTGCAAGCCTGTTTTTGTATTCTATACAGGTCAGAGTTGTTATGTAGTGATTTTTGGTTAGTTTAGAATTATGGATTAATGTGTAGTTAATTGCAGTTATTTGTTAATTAATTATTGAGTGAGTAAATTATATGCATTAATTTATGCTTATTCTAAATTTTTCTTCACGAATTGTATTGCTTATGTTATTGAATCAATTATTTTTATGCGAGTTAAACAGAGTTCTCATTCTTACGTTACGCGTTCGATAGTAATAGCTTTCGGGAAAAGGAGACAATGGGAAATCGGTTGCTTTCTGCGTAATACTTGAAATTTAAAAATACTTCCTTTTTATTCACATGGATGAAATTTATACCTCTTAAAGAGAAAAAAATTTTACCCTTCTTATGAACCTACTTTCATGACTGTACGTCACCCCGTTGGAGAATTATGCCCATTTAATTGCTAAAATTGTTGAATTTCGTGTCTAAAAATTTATTCTGCTATAAGGGTCGTTTCCGAGCACTTTTTCGTCAAGGTCATGTACTGCGACCGGTGCCGTGGTAGGGTTGTTGAATTCTTTCCCTCACCCCTCCGTGTTGGCGAAGGGGGTGGCGAGGGTGGAATTTTTTTTGGTGTGAAGAAGGAAAAACTAAGTTTTCGCAGCACTGTTTTGTGTTTGGCGAGATTTGCCTACTAATTCACCAAATTTGGTGATTTTCGAAAATTCTGGATTCTGGACGATTAAAATCGTCATGCAAGGCCATGCTCAGCCTTTTTGCCTTGGATTTGCAGCTGAAAGAAGACGCTTCATTTTTTCTTCCTCTGGAAGAGCCGGAGATGGGAAATAAGATAAAGATGTACATCTAAAAATATGAATTGAAATATACTCCTCCGCACTTTACCATCCCCGTGTTGGAGTCGAGAATGTTGTTTTTTCTCATCGAATCAATGCGTTGACACCATAGTGGATGCAACTTGAATCCACCTTTATCCGGCTTCTTCCTGAACGGTCACTTAGATCCGAGTACTACCATCAACTCGCCAGGATGAGACTAGACGGAAAAGGGAGGAACCTTTAGGAGCTCTTGTTTTGCTGCACGAATGCACTTTACCATCTTCATATTGTCTGACCCAAGTGTCCAGATTTCTCGCCGGAGTCCCTCGTTCAACATCTGCTAAGGATTGCTCGTCTGGAGATTGTTCCATCTGATAAACTAGCAAGGCTTAATTAAGTTTTTAATTTCTTCCCTTCAAGTGAGTTCAACTTTTGATTGTTAATTTCACCTGAAATTTAGTACAGCTTGCAACCTAAATTCCGTGAACATGTTTCCTAAGAAATAAGGCTAATTAAAATTTTTAAGAGATTTGATTAATTGAAGAAAAATTTTCCAGTAATGAATTCTTAAAGTAAGGAGTAATTATAGGTATATTTAATTTCCAATTAAATTCTATTTAACTTTTAGTCAAAGGTTTTTCTGCTGGATCTTAAATCCAGGCTGTTTAATTAAGCAACTGCTGCTCTATTACTCTATTTAGGACTTTTAACCTTAACTTGGTTTGTAATTAAAATTTGTGTATAATGAATTAGACAGATATTAAATTTGTTAACTTGTCTAAATTTACCTTTTTACTTTAAGTTGTTACTAATTTTTGGTTGAGAATTAACTTTAATTTTTGCAAATTATGGAACAAAAATAAAAAATTAAATTCTACTTTACCTTTAATTGAGTAATTGAATGTAGGAATAAATGTAATCATTTTTCTCCAACGGGTCTACTTGAGTATGTAATATTTTCTAACTGCCGAAGGGATTGCTAAATTGATGTATGTAATTTTTACCTGAGTAAATTAAGAAATTTCTTGAACTAAGTAATCTCTATCAATATTGGTAAAGACACCATGCTCGGTGATTCATTAAATTCCTGTGTATTTTTATGCTGGCCAGCAGAGTTGATAACTGCATATGATAATTTAATATTAATTTTTACGGTGTAAATTTTTGATTAATTCATCTCGGTGCATATTTGAAAATAGCAATATATATTATAATTCTAAATGCATTATTTTAAATAGTTGTCACCCTGGTACCATAGATCTCGAAATTAAGTTGAAAGATTGAGTGTCTTCCTTATAATGCTGCAATAAATATCCTTGGTTATATATATATTTGATTCAGAGTTTTTTTTTTCTTATGATGTCTTGTGTAATGTCTTGTGTTTGGTGCTGCGACCACCAGAACATTTGGTACCAGAACAGAGTAAACAAATCCGATGGTGGAAATCCAGCAAAAGAGAAAACAGCATTGTAACTAATAGTTCGATAACCCCTTATAATTTGCAGTAGGATTCGTCTTTGAACTCGAAACAGACGATTAGAGTTAATTTTCTTTTTAGGGATAATACCCAAGCGCTACATCCATATGAAATGAAGGGCAGAATACTCTGTTTATGAATAATTGCGCTAACGCGAAAACATTAAAATATCAAAATTATAATACTTTTTGAAGTCTTTTCATTTCTTTGAGGAAATTTTAAATCAAATGAGAAAAACACAAACAGCGCGACTTGAACAGCCCATGGCTCACACTGAAAAATAGAAACACCAAAGTGCGTATGGGGTGTCGGCACACCCCAAATTGTTCTTTAAACCACAATAAATGCTTGGAATTTGCCGTTTTCACTCGAGATGTTTAGAACATGACCTTGGAGGCAGCTACTGATGGACTTAACCGTTTCGGATTATGGGAGAAGATTGCCGGCAATGCTTTCTGAGCATGGGATGCCGAAACACCCCATGCGCGTCTTCACGGGTTAAATATTGCGAATAATTAAAAATCTTAAAATTTTTCACCATACTAATTTTCACATTTATAAGTAATATTTTATCATTTTTAATAACATTATTGAAATTATAGTTTTACTTTTATTATTGCAGATTACGATTTTCTTATTTTACACTAACTGGAAAACCCCACAGCTTTCTCCTAGTACACACACATCCAGCTATTTGAGCATATCCTCTTTAACGAACTCGTGTATTAAATTTTCATGAGTAGTCAAGTGATACTCGGCAGTAACTTGGAAAAGGCTCCATTCCTTATATAAGATAACTGTATTACAGCATTCCATTATATTAAAAAAAACACACTTCATTATGTGAAAAATTAAAAATCCTATATAGAAAATTAAATAAAGTGGAAGCCTTCAAAGTTTATTTTATACGAGGAGGGTAAAAGGAGCAATTACACAAGGGGAAAACAGCCCTCTGTTTCTGAACCAGTACTCCGTCAACATACTTTATATTTCACATACAATTATTGATGATTATTATAACATTCATTTACCACAATTCCAAGCAAATTTTAATATATTTTACTCTTAATTAAATTATCGTATAAATTTCATTACGATTAATCAATTTCTTAAATCTTTGGTATTTCTATATTGATTTTAGCAATATTTAATATCCTCCCATTTAATAATTACTTCATTTTTATTTCATATATTCATCATTCTCAAAATAATCAGAAAATTCTTAAAACTAAAATTTTTAAACAATAATCTTATTTATAATAAAATAATTCCAAAATTCTTATCTTGCTAACAAAATAAATCCAAAACTCTTAATATTAATTCAAAATTTTTGAAAAAACTTATACTTACTATTAACAATAAGATTTAATAAACTTCCTGAATAAAATCTTAGAATACTTATACATTTTAATTTGATATTTTCATAAAGCAGTGCTACTTTTTTATTCATCGAATTAAAATCAATATTCTAAGAAAACATTATATATTCAGATTTCAGAATCTAACCAATTATTGAGTAAGTTATTTATAATTATGCATTTGGAGAGAAACTGAAAAAAGATTAAGCACGTAACATCCAAGCACATTTTTTCAATATCGTCACTTGATTTTCTGGGACATTTAATTTGGAACCGAAGAAATTAATCACTCTTCGATACCACTTTTGATAATATTTCACTTTCCAAGTAAGAAGCACTTTCACATTTGTTGAAAAACAAGATTGCCTATAACGCTATTAGAAATAAATTTTCGCCCCTTATACTTCGATGTTACAGTGACCTTGGCCTTATTCGGAGTTCAGGTAGTGATGAACACTTTCTTTTTATTTTATCCATTATTTAAACGATGATAGATTGGTTGAATAATCTCTGCATTGGCAGTTCCACGCATTTAGACATCCTAGAAGCTCGATGTTATGATGTGAATGATTTGGAACTTCGTGGTGGCGTAATAGATGCCTAGCGAAAAACTTGGCAAGGAAGATAAGGCCGGATTCAATTGATTATTATTGAGAAAAGCAATTCTGAATTCGCAATATTTGGTTCACATACGGACGAGCGTCTTATGCGCCTTATATTTTTGTTAGCTCAGTACATATTCAGTGAACAAAGAAGGTAGCCGCAAACCATATTGCCAGGAGGAAAGCGTAAGCGAAAGTGTGGTAGCAATTAAGAGGAAGAAGGGAGGGAGTCAAAACGTTTCCGGTTAAAAAGTTTTTGTTTACAGTTATTTAGTGATTGGAAAGAGGCATCTGCATTAAGAGTTACGTAGGATCGCATGGTTAATTTGAATGACGCAATTTAGATTTAAATCGCTATATTTAAGATAGAGAGAAGAAAGTCTCAAGTTAAATAAAAAATAATAGAGGTTATGCCAGTTACAATTATAAGTTTCCTTTCATATTTTTTATCTTACATATATATATATAATCTAGTAAAATCTGATTTTGAGCTCCCAAAACAACATTAATTAAAAAAAGAGAAATTCACATAAAATTCCTTTAACTACTTTCCATTATAGAAACGTACATATAATAATAATAAACAAGAATTGAAATTATGCATAGAATAATACCAATACTTTTTTAATTTTAAAAAATTTACTCAAATAGCTGTTACAATACATTAGCTTATAAGCTAAAACTTGGAATGGAAAGATATTGCAATGAATACTTACGTAATTATGAGGATGGCCGAATTCAGTTCAGCCAATCGTGTCCTAATATATGAAATCGATTACAATATTTGTTTGCGCAATGATTTGTATAATAATTTAGTATTTAATTACATTTTAATACGTGATATTATACATGTTATAGTCTCTTACGCGACATTGTAATGGACTTGGAAGTAACTTGAAAACAATAGTAAATAACATTTGCTGAAAGCACCATCGTAAGGACAACTATAAAGAATGGAACCCAGCATGTAAATTGAAAAATAAAAACGAATTTTAAACTGGAAGAAAGTATACATGTATAGAATTTAACGAACCTAACATGCCTTTTTGTAATTCAAAAGGTGCAATAAAAATAGTTGCAGAAAACATAATGTAGATTAAAAATATAGAAACATAACACACATCTATAATGTAAAATAATATAAATAAACATCTATAATGCAGAATGGTGTAAAAGTGTGGATCCTTTTTTTTCGTACTGAACCGTTTGTGTTCTTTGAGAGAACATTCAGAAACGTTGTTTGAAAACATGAAATTCATAATGAGAAAAATATAAGGAGAAATGCATAAAATTATAATACTGAACTTATACAATAATTTGTGTATTTATGCAAACATTTAGCAGGAGTAAGTTATTGAAAGACGAATCGATATCAGATATCAATTTAAGTTCGAAGACACGATATATATGTAAGAAAAATAAAGAATATGTCTAAGATTAAATTAACAACGTAAATTTCCCTTCTCAATTCTAAAAATAATAACCTCTCTACGCACTGCGTCATTTCTAGACTAATCCATGTCATATGGCACTTACATAATTCTGATGATGTAAGTGGAACTAAAAGTCAAGTTACCAATAAAAATTTTACAGAAGTATTAACTATCCAATCAAAATGCATTGTAAACCAAAACTAACTCAATCTGAATTGGGATTTCACCCTGAACGTAACGCACTTGCTCTCTACGCTTCGGTCTAGTTGGACTGCTGTCTGCTACTTTCTTCTTTCTTACTGAAAATTAATCTAAAATGTGAGCTGTTTTGAAATAGGCACATTTCATGTGCCAAGTTGATTGTGGCCACAACAAGCGGAAATAAAAAATGAAGATTTAATCTGCCTTCGCCTCCTCTTTCTTTCCTAGAACGTTATAACGTATTAAAGTCAGTCGTATCTAGTAGTTCAATTACATAATCTGCTTTTCAATTACTAAATAATCTGCTCTAAATTAAATCATCTGCTCTAAATTAAAATAAAGATATGCTGTTAAAAGTGAAAGTCCTGAGTTGTATTTTTCTCCATGGTTCAATCATCCCAGCTTCGTCAAACATCTGCCAAAACGTGTAATGGAAATAGCCTCACCACTCACCTAAGCTGTATTGGAATAACTGAAATATTACATATATATATATATATATATATATATATAAGTGTGCAGAGAACTTGAGAAATCAAACAGCACCACATTAGTGAAGAACATTATTTTATTTATGATTCATTGCAATATTTTTATATAACTTTGCAACATTGCATTTACGAAGAATCATGGGCCATCTGCAATTCAAGTTCACATCGGCATTTCATGGAATGACAAACGTTTTGAAAAATCTCGTGCTCTATCGGACGAGAACAGCAGCTATGCAGAAGCGCGCAACAGGATTCTCTTCACTGTCAACGTCTGTATTGTAACCAAGATTTTTTTATTTGAAAAGGGAAATATAAGGGAAAAAGGTCTGACCTTCGCGCAGGTCTGTAAATGAAACGAACACTTCAATTCATTATTGACGAACTTTTGTATTTATATGTTCTCTAATGTCATAGCTGAAATAAACTTGCGCTCCCTTATGTTCTAATCATATAAGCCGCAACAAATACAGGATCTGTTGATCTAATCTTGTAACACAGTCCGCCCAAATAAACAGTCAAGAGATAAGGACCTATTTATTAAGTGTTTCTCCTGAATACCGAATATATTCTAAACATGTTTTCTTAGCATGGATGTTCTTCATTGTCCATTTTTTGCCACTTATGAGCATTGTAACAACCTTTTCTAGTAGCTACCTCGCGTGTGAAAAAGGCATAAGCCTTAAAAAGAATTTCTACCTCACTCTTCTGCTCATGCCACTGAGCAGAAGCAACTCTCCATGGTTAATCAGCAGTCTAGAACAGTTGCACGCTTTGTTTATGGTATAAGTGGAATTCTTTCTAATGTCAATAACTCTTTCTTATCATTAAAAATATGTTACCAAAAATCGACCACCATCCTGAGCTTTACATAACAGTTACTTGACTAAAAGTTCACGCAGACATCTCCGGTAAAGACTAGGGATAATAACTCGCAAAAGAAGTAGGCCAGAATGTCGATACCTTGAGCCTAGAGATAAAATGGCCACGATCATTATCTTACTAATCAGATGATTATAATAAAGAACAAATAATAGCAAAAGTATTGGGATAATTATCCTCAAGGCAGAAAACTCCACGAATTTTGGTGAGACGTAGAACACGTTAGATAGTGTCCTGATTGTTTCCTAAATCAATTTGGATGGGCTTTGCCATTTTACGACCTGATTTTAAAAAGGAACCTGTTGCTAAATGACATCTGCGTGTACCGACAGAGAGAAGAGCCTGATCGTCTTATTTTAAACGTTTGTTAATGGCAGCATGTCATAGAAATCACGTAGAGACAGATTTAGAAGTCTGTCGCTGGGAATTAGTTTTCTAAGAAGTACTTAGTAAAAACAAAACAAATGAAATACAAAATTATTAAATTGATTACTAGTCTGTAGTTCTGTGGTACTGACCTCTGTCATAGTCATTAGACAAACAATTTTTCATTCTGTCAAATTTTAGCGCATTTCTTTACATATTGGAATGGGCAGTCAGTGCAAACGCAGTGAAAGAGCGGTAATAACAAAAGTTGCTGTGAATGGCAAAATTCGCATATGCTACCGAAAACGGAGGGCATTTGGCAATCATTATCCAGTTTCCAAAGTACAATATCTCATTTCTAGATTTGGAATTGAAAATGTATAAACAAAATGAATAGTAAGAATGCATCAGTAAGTACAACAATCAAAATTTAATCTATCAGTTAGTGTTACGTTCTAGAGAAATAATATGGAGAGATCTAATTGCTCTCTTCTTGTGCACAGTAGATGTTCTCCATACATCCATCTAGCTATCGATCTATGGATGCATTGAGTTTTGACATAACGTTCTTGATCAAGGAGAAGTGAAAAAGCAAAGGAGCGAGCAAAATTAATTTGAAAATAACCACTATTTTATTCATACCTCAATCACTCGAAATAAAATAGTATTAAAATTACTGTTAATGGTGACTAAATTTGGATAGGTTAAAGTTTCTCTATGTCTTCACATTATCCTGATTTCATAAACATTTCAAATCTTTAAAAACTGGAGGTATTAATTTAATTGAAATTTTTATACCCTTCATTTGAGTTCGACCTACCTTTACCCTTTTTAAGAAATCGAACTATGGTGTGCAAGTTTTCCAGATATACGCTGTTTACATAGACATATAAAAATAAATAAATGAGAAACGAAAGCAATTTTACCATGACTAAACAGAATGCAGTAAAATATTTTAAGAGAAGATTTCTTTTAGCACTTGAAGAACATGACTCGAATTAAAATTTTTAATCGAAGTTAATAGAATTTGATGGACATGAAGCGCCTATTGTGCGATGTTTATCTTAACAGTCAAGTATTCTCAAGATTCCAGCTAATAATGATAGCAATTTATTCTTTAAGTTTTAATCGCTGCAAATCTTTTCCTTACCGCTGTAGTTTCAAAAAGATAAAATGCGACAGAAGGTATCTTTGTGATAATTTAAATGGAAATCTATCAAAGGAATAGCAGTTGAAGATTTTTATTGACGGAAGGTTAGTGTGCAATTTAGCGATGGAAGTTTTGTATTCTTCAACACAAAATTTAAAAGAAGTTTTCAGTTGGCTGAATAATAGTAAACCATTACGCCAAATAAACGACTTACAAATCCATTGAAAGTATTACGATGGCATTAAGGAATTAACAAAATATATTTTGTAGATCACATATAAAACAAATGACATATATATGGCGAAATCAAATGTATGTAAGTTACAACTGTTCACAGCACCTAGCGAAATTGCGCAACAAGAGTTGCACTTGCGCATAATAGTAGTCATAAATATACTTTCCGAGGAAAATAATTTCACATAACGTTAAGAAGTGCATCATAACACTACAGCGTAACATCTGGAAAGCTACTAGGCTGAACTACAAAACACAGATTGATTAATGAGAGGAAAACATTTTAACTACCTCAAGATTTATGGCAAAATTTCGAAGACATAGCAGGCAAAAACAGAGTCATGTCTAATGAGAATCAAACGGTTGCAGTTGTTTCAGCACGGTCCTAGTGCCTTTGTGGAGACATTATTTTTTTCTTTTTTCTTTTTGTTTGAAACAGGAAATGTGAAATATGTGCAATGCCCTCACCAGGACTCGAACCACGGACTTCTCGAATACGCGCCGAACCTGTTGACAACTACACCACAAAGTTATGCAAAGAAGGCGAGAGAAATACCTTATAACTTGACATAAATTTATCGGCAAAGTAAACATCAACATTAATCACAAAGGTCGTTGTGATGGAGGTTGATGTAGAAATTCAGAGTAATCAGTGACGCTCATAATTTCAAATAATTTAAACAAAGTGCGTAAACCACATTTGGAGTTATTATCGCTTGTAACATATATGCCAAATTTCAAAGCGCACCATTATGTAAATTCATGTATATCTTCGAAAATTTTGAGTAAAAGCTTTAATTTTTTGTAGGTGTCCTTAGAAATATATCGACTTAAAGATGATAAAAATTTTATAGGTTATAAGAGTAAAAAACAAACTTTTACAAAACAGTTCTTAAAAATATTAAAAATACAAATTTAAAAAAATAAATCATAAAAAGTGTGCGAATCATATTTAGATTTAGTCTAAGTTTATAATTCTGCAAGAAGGAATCAAGTAAGTTTTTATAAAAACATCTGATATGTATACACCACATGATTTCCTTGTACGGAATATTCAATTATACTAATTTTTTCTTGAATTTCATTAAAACTTACCGGATTTAATTAAATCTACTTCTTCGATAGCCTATAATCAACAATAGAATAAATGCAATCTTTAAAATTCACTATATTTGTTTATCATCGCGACACTCTGGCGCTATGTTCACTTAACAGCGTTACATCTCATTCATGTTATAACTCAAAATGCACAAAAGATATGTATATCATTTGAAGAACTAATTAATCTTTGCTAATATTCAAATACTGTAATAAATCTAAAACAATGTAAAAAAAAGAAATTAAACAAAAAAAAAGCAGATTTCACAGACAATTTAATAATTCTGATTCGATTAATTTAATTCTCACTTCGCGACAAGGGCAAAAATAAATAAAAACTCAAAAAGTCTATATTAAAAATTTACGAAGTAAATTTTAAAGACTTACTTGTATTTCTCTAACATCCTCGAACCTCAGAATGGGTTAACCATGATTTAATTTGCAAGAAAAAATGAAGACGTTAACCTTGTTGTTGCAAAGCTTTGTTCCCTTGGAGTGCAACAAATGCACTATTCTGCTAAGTTCCAATGTAAACAAATATAGCTGCTTTCGTAAACATAATTAGGCTTAGCAGCGTTTAAACAACTTTTAAATTGTTGATAATTCTACACATACTGCATGAAAATTTACTAAAGACATAAAAACCTAAACCGAAAGATAAGAACAACGTAATTCAATCCTTTTTAAAGCAAAACAATGCGCAATTTACCAACATAAGAAAATAAAAAATATGAGCTCACTGAGCTGAGTAACAGAGTGGATATATATATATACTTTTGGTGCGGGCGATTACAACCAAAATGTGAGGTGCTCATCTACATCTTATAGCAGTCCTATATCCAAAATTTCTGAGGCTACTCGTTTTTGATTTGTACGAGATACATAAATACGTAATGCAAACGCACAAATGCAACGAAAAATCTCTTCAGAATCCGTTTTAGATCAGTTTTATATTTTTGGGGGTATAAAAGAGTCCTTTATTCTGTCCTTACGTGGAAATATCACGCAAAAGCATCGTTAAATTGCATTGGATAGTTGTTAAAATGGATATTTTCGTTGAAATATGATACCCGAAATTTTTCGAGATAACAATAACCATTTTACTTTGTGCAAGGAAGTAAAAAGAGATATTAATAGCTATATATAAAATTCAGTTAAAATTTGATAAGCTAAAATTTTGAGAGCTTATTTTTTAAAATCTATTCTTGTGACTTTTATAAAACGTGGCATTTTGGCATAATTTCAGTCGTAGAATCGAAATATGGAAAAACATTATCATACCCTTTCAGAAAAGGTTCGATTTTATGCCGAAACCTTTAGAACAATGCTATATGTAAATCTAACACATATTCCTAAGTCCTGCTTTCGAGATATGAAGAACGCAAGCTGAATTTCGACCATCGACCCAGTAGAATGGGAGATATATAACTGTCCCATTTTTTTCGCAGTGTACGTAAGAAATTATATTTCTCAATGCAGTTTTTTATCAACATTCTGTAGAAAGCAGGTAGAATATATTGTCACGCGCGTACGGGTTCGTAAAGTATTGAATGCATAAGACGTTAAAAAGTTAATAAAATTTATTATTTTCACAAGAAATAAAGCAAAATATTGAAATATTTCCTCAGAGATATTCGTATAATATCACAATATCTCAAACGTTAAATAGTACTCAATTCAAAACAGAGAAAGTTAATCCAAGCTCATAGCGAATTCGCTACAATCAATAACAGCATTAAGTAAACAACACCATTTCGCTTAAAACAACAAAACCTGAGCTAAGGTGTTTTAATTCGGCTTTTATAAGCTTTTTAATTATTCACGAGAACATTCTTGTAATATCTATTTATATGTTTTGTCGATTTTTCTGAATGACAAAAGCAATTACACGATATTTTTTATTAAATATTAAACGCACGGGCTTTCGTATTTTTACTTTTGCAGTGCAGATTTCTCTTCAAATATTGCGTTGCACTGGAAAATAAAACAATTTTAATTGCAATTCTAAATAAATAGCTAAACAAATGCAAAATCCGTAACAATATATATGTATATATTGTGTGTGTGTGTGTGTGTGTGTGTGTGTGTGTGTGTGTGCGTGCGTGTGTGTGTACACACAGAAAGAGAGAAAAATATTTTAAATATAATTATTTTTTTTTCTTAAACAAACTGTTCACTTAAATTAAATCTACCAAAAAAAATTATGGACTTGCGATACGAAACAATCTTCATTCTAAATAGCAATAATGATTACAAATTATGGCTAGAGGGATAGTTTTAATTTTCCTGCCTTATGAATAAAATACTCAAATTTCGATCGCAAATTGCATTCGATATTACTTATCAGAGCAAATATTTTCTCGACACATTTTCTTCTAGTTAGCTTATTTCAACATTCTAAACAGTTTAAACAAGAAAATGTTCGAATAACATGACGCTTAGCAAATTTCACATTCATAGCTTAGAAGAAATTTTATCATTTTGCCTAAGCAGAAGAATTCAGGTTTTTAATATTCAGCATGAATATATTTCACAGAATGAAAAAGAAAGAAAATTTTAAGATTTCCTCCCATAAAAAATTTAACTAAATGCATTCTCTCCTTTGAAGTTTCTCTAACTCATCGCAGGAGGAAACAGTAAAGGAAGATGAAAATTACTTTTCTACCCTTTTTATGGCTTTCCAAGATCCTATTTTTATTGCTTCCTAGGACTCGTATGTTTTCGATGCCAACGTATTCAGACATATGCAGCTTGCATTTTTCATTCTCCATGCCTCCTTTACTGTATTTCCTTGCTTTCCCTTGGAATTGACGCTATCTCCAAGAATACCGTGATAACATTTCCCCTGTGATTTTTTTGTTTCTGTTTCCTCTCCAATGCAATGTAAATTTGTCAGCAAATTCCTGTCTGAAATTGAATGCTGTACATTCTCTGCTTGGTTTAAATTTAAGTGAATAGTAGACTCTAAATTTGCCATTCGAAAACAATTCTTTCAAGCCTGTTTGAGCTAGATATTGGGTTCAAGTGAAGCAGAAATGAGCATCTGGTTCTCTTTCCAGTGGAGGTTTTGCACTAAAAGAAATGGAAAACATCTGGAAAATTCTTTTGTGATGTGATTTTAAAATGCGTTAAATTAAACTGAAAAACGACCTTTTAAAAATTATGAATCAGAAGCTTTTTGATTTATTAATTTAAAAGCAAATATTTTTGATTAAAAGATAAAAATAAAAGCTGCATGGAGCAAGACACAATACATATTTAACATACAAACAAAGTAAAATATGTATTTAAAATTTTTAAGTTGCGTATCAAACAAAAACGCATTTGAAAATATATAAAACCATTTTTGATCACAGATTAATTTGAGACAATAAATTTGTACATCTAGCAATTGATAGTCATGTTTGCTCCTTCTTGTACTATGTATAGCAGAATAATTATGCTGTCGAATCGTGCTATGATGAGCCCTAAAGCATTAACGAACAAACATTGTATACGTAACATTGTACATTGTACATGTAACATTAAGTACATAGAAAATTGCCCTGAGCTATGTACTTAATGCTATTTTATACTCTTACAGTGAACTTCCAAAGATATCAAAACTGGATATGGAAAACTTCAACTGAATTTTTTTTTAGCTTGTAAGGTTTATAATGCATTTTCTAACAGTTATTTTAAGTTTTGTATCTTTCCTATCTAATTCTAATTTCAGCTTACAATTTCTTGCCAGAATGGGAATTCAGAAACGCAGAGAATGCAAATGAGAATGATTACTATTTAAGTCGTGACTTAACCGACTTCAATAGAGAGAGTCTGATTTCCTGACTAGCGGGCGTTTGCCTTCTGGCCACATCTCTCTTAGCTGTTACTACGATCGGCCATATCTAGGCCCTTGCTAGGCTTCGCCGATTCAATTAATACTAAGGAGCCAACTATTTAGTTTCTGATAGCTTCGGCTATATTTATTTAAGAATTTTAGTCAAGTTAATTTTAGTTCAAATTATTAGTATTTAAGTTCAAGCCCAAGTGGTGGCTTTATTGTAAAGTTCCAAACAGGAACTGATTGTAAATATACTGGATAATAAAGGGTTTTGAACCCTTCACAAGTCTCACCTGTTCTGTTCACACTTAAGCGATTATTCGCTTGTAAAGTGTTCGTGGGGTTCTAAGTAAGAACTTAAGATTTAAAGAGTTAACACTACAAGCTTTTCATATTTTCTCAAGATTTTTATAATTTTAAACGAAAATTTACTAAATTTTAAACTACTATTGTTTAATACTCCCCATCAACGAGCTAAATTTACATTACATTTCTTTTATCTTTACAGTCCACTTTTTTCTATGATCTAAACTAGGGCTCTGTGAAACAGGTTAAACCCAATTCTAGGAAAACGAAGACACAATAAACATATATACCATATAATGATAGAAACCGTAAGGTGTTAGTAACCATTGAAATAAAGAACACGACTGAATTCTCTGATTCTAGTAGTATTTAAATTCCTTCTTTCTTCTACAACTCTGATTCTTCTAATATAACACTATTCAAGGCTGATGTCACAACGGAAATTTTGAAATTCTCTCTATTTACAGAAAAAAGAGGTTTTCCCGCTAATAGTTGAAAAGTATTGCTTCTATGTACGTAAACATTATTTGCAATATTGGAACTTATTAATTTCCCTTGTTGCATTACTGTCGAAGTGGCAATTTTAACTCTGATTATTCGGGTACAGTTTCATTAAAGCTGAAAATTTATACATAAGCTATTTTTGCTTGAAGAATAAAATTCTTCAAAACTGCGTTTTAAATTTATTACATTAATGCATCGGTACATACGGCTTGAGCTCAATTGCCACATAAAAGAATTTTAACTGGAATGAACAATATAAAACCACGTTGTCTTTTCTCAAAAGAACGACTACATTCGCCATATTATCTTCTCCACGCCTTTTTGACAAAGGTAACATAAAGACTCAGTTTCGGTGGCTATAGTGACTAAATTTCATATCTTTATCCAAGAGCTTTGCCTGAAAAATTGATTTTCCCATGCACTAGTTTTAATAATACAAGTGTTCATAGATATATTTCTTTTAAATTTGCCCGATTCAAAAATTGATATTTTAGTTTCGAAAAGAAGCGGAACAGTACATATTCGGCGCAAGAGAAATACTTTAAAGCTTCAAAATTTCATATGCAAAGTGAAAAACATCTATTTCTTCAAGGGCTTGATTATTAAAAATTAATTTACAAATGCGCTGTATCCAATGTAATTCTATTTAAGTGTTAATCGCCAGGTGGTGAATGTAATGTGCAACACACCATATGCGCAATATTAGATTAGATAACTCTGCGTCTCATTTACAAAATGCATTTGATGCAGAACGTTAGTATTTTAATTAATATTAATATTCATAATATTTGTTTCTTTTTTTTGAAGAGAAATTTATTTGTCAAATCGTAGGTGAACCGTAATAAAAAATTTGCCAAATTTAGCGTAATAACTATGAAAATGCGTAGCACCGGAACGAAAATTAACTGAGAAGGCCAGTAATTTGCATTACATGTTTCCACTATTGAAGAACATTGCAGAATTCAAAAAAATACAGCAACTTCTTTTTTTCATTTCCTAGTCATTAAGATAATTTGCATTTGGCTAGCATCGAAAGTAGCGTGGTCAGCGGATAGTCTTCCGTGTACTGACCACGGAAGACTGGAATTCCACTCAGGCTCCCATGCAGAACAGTCCCCCTTAGTTAGTCTGCAAAAATTATCCAAAAAGCTTCTTCCGTTGGTGAATTGGATTTTCTTGAGGCTTTTCATATTCACAAAGATTTAGCAAGATTAGTGAACGAATTTAAGTCTAATCCAGTCCTTCCTAGCGCTTTTAAAATTCTATTAACATAATTCTTGATGATTATTTTTGCCGATAGATGGCGTTGCCTCCTCGCGCGTGGTTCTACCCGAGAGTATAAAAAGCTGTTACTCAGCTTTCTTTCCCTTTCTAGATATTTTGTTCTCCTGATGAGGAGGGACCTCTATCTGCCCTCGAAATCGATTGAGTGTTTTTAGTAAATGTACGCCAAATATAAGGTTGTTTCAGCGAATTTGATTGTCACATTGGCGTGTTTCTCTTCTATTGTAGTCCCCCTTAGTATTCTGTCATGGAATTACAAACGGGGAAGAAGCTTAGAAGTGAGCAAGGCCGGTCTTGATTAATCCTGTACGTGCATGTATATTATTCCCCTCAGATGGAATACTGGTAAGTGATGCTGACTGTCGTACTGAAAGGGCCCTGGTTCGAGATACAGATGTTAGTAAGTGTATGGTGTTTATATGACAAGGAGGTACTTAAAGTACACTGTGAGCCAAACGTCCTCTCTAAAGATTGGTGGCAGAGAAAGAAGGGTGGGAACCTTCAGATTGGATTTAAGGGTGTTTTATCTAGGAGAAACATAATAGCTTTTAGGCTTGGAAAATTTGCTAAGTCATGTTGCACCTAATACTATAGGATTTCATTCTTTTAAGCCACATAAACTAATCTAGGTCCTACTAAATAACCTGCCGACTCCTCGCATAACCATGGAGTAATACCAGCACAGAAGAAGTATAAAAATAACCCTTTATTAATCTCAACTATGAACAGAAAAGCACGTGCTCCGTGCTTTACAATAACACCGACAACGTGTGTGGTGGAAACTAAGAATTTATAATACAAATACATTCAAGTCTAAAAAGAATAGTGCTGGACTAGCACTCTTAAGCTACGGCTAACTAGGCTGACTCGCCAATCTGACAGGCGAGATAATTATTCAAATGGCCAAAAGGAGTATCCGTGTAACAGCAAGGTCAGAAACGGAACGTGCGCTGTCAATAAACTCCGAGATTCACCCGTTTAAATACTCACTTCACTTAACTTTAAATTTATATCCTGGCAAGGAACTGGAAGGACAAGTTGAGAAGTTCAGGAAAAATAACAAAAATTTGAATAGTACGTTAGTTGAACTAAAGGAAACCCTACAGTACAAGCTCAGAAGAGCAATATATGTTCGTCTGATTGGTGAATAACTGGTACCCTGCATAATTGTCCTGTCCCCTGTATGTTGTCTTTCCGCGCAGCTGTAATTGCGTTGTTGATCGCTGTATTTGAGTGCAGTTTAGGCAGTGATGGTGACGGAGCTAAATGAATTATGAAACCTGCGATTTCCTACAAATGAATAAAAACAGATGCCCGCCCGTTATTTAAAAAATGTCTTTCTTTTTTGAAAATTAAAACATTATACAGTTTCCTATTTTCCACCTTTTTACAAGGTTTAAGTAACCAGTAAAATTTCATCCTATGAGAGATTATCATACTACAATGTGTAAGTAAGAAATCTATTTAGCACTTACAAATATAATGTTCAGGAAAATTAACAACGCTATTTTTAGTATGCGCTATTCGTAAATTATTCTCATAAATAAATCAGAAAATAAGTTTTCTTTTAAATATGAGAAATTGCGTTACTATTAAAAGGACAGAAAGGCATAATTAAAATGATTTCTCTTAAAGTTATCGAAAACATGATAATTTTTATCACAAGGATTAGAAAATAAACTAGGATTTGTTCAAAATTTATCTAAGTAGAAAGAGTTGATAATCAAATTCCTACCTAGATGGAAAAATAAATTGCTTAGGACCGAATGAAGATTTTAATTACAAGCCTTAGCTTTATTTATTTAAACCTTCTTAGAAAAGATTTCTAGATACCTTAAGATTTTAATTTTAAAACTGTAAACAAATAATAAAAAATATGAAATGTGTAGCAAATAAATATCTTTTTCATTATTCATTTAAACGAAATGATTAAAGCACGTAGAAAATGGAAGGACATATTTTTTAAATAAGAAATACATTTATTTGAAGAGGAAACGAACCGCGTTCCGTTTAATAAATTGAAATAAAACATTTTCTAAAAACAAGAAATGAATAATTAAGAAATGATTAGATATGTATTGTATATGTCGTGCATATGATTTACATTTTCGAAAGCACTTATTTTGGCCATTTAGTCACTCACGTTTAGTAACATAAGTAGCTTGATTATCTTTTTCCTTGATTGAATTCTGTGTATCATCAAATCCATGTATATAAACTCTTTTTTCATTAATTTATGTACTTCCGGTCTTTATTTATATTTCCATTTAAATGCATCTTTAAACTGTTATGCAGTGTTTTTATAGTACACCGCAAAGACAAGATGCTTATTGAGTTTCATATAAAGTAACTTATTGTATCATTGTATTCGTTAAATTAAAATTTTCCTCAAATATCAACAACAAGACATATATTGCTTAATTAAAGGACGATAATTTTAAATACAACAACTTGGTACTTATTAATTAAATGAAACTAATTTCACAGTGATTTCAGAAGAAATGCATTACTTTGAGGATTTTTAACTATAATCTGACATGATTTGAATAGCAACGAATTAGTCGTAGAGTGCACAACAAGTGTATTCTACGGCGCTGGGAAAAAATTCTATTTGGAATAAGATTCCGATCTTCATTGTTTTAATAAATGCCAGTTTCTAAATTATGTCCTATTAATTTTCTATGTATAAACAGAGAAACAAACTTCATTAAGATGTTAAAGTTTCAGCATAAAATGGCCATAAGCAGCATACAGGTAACAAGAAAATAACAAGGCAAGATATTGTTTTTGCCTTTATCATTAGAGGTGCTATTCGTCTCAAGCCTCAATTTTGATTAAAAGGATTTTGCCGCCAAATCTTATCGTCATGTAGTACTTTTTAAAAAAATGATATAGCGAATATGTATATGGCACCAGAAATAAAAGGATGCTACCACCAGTTGTTATGGCCGTGTATTAAAGAACTATGACAGCGAATGTAACAATGCGTATGGAAACGCTTAACACTCTATCAAGAATCCTAAAGATACGCTATTTTTAAACGTTTAATAAATTTGTTGCTGAATATGATGGGGCGTAAGTGCGAAGAAATTAATCGTAATAAACTTAAAAATCTGATGTATGCAATATATGACTTCCTTGCACGGATTCCTTAAATTATACGCATTTTGCATTTCCTTTAAACTTATTGGATTGAATTAAATCTACTTCGTCGATAGCGTATAAACCGCAGTAGAATGAATGCACTCGTTAAAATTCACTATACTTTTTTACCATAGCGACACTTTGGCGGATTCACTTAACAGCGTTACATGCTCATTCATTTAATAACTCAAAATGTTTAGAATGCGTATTGTTGAATATAAGGGCAAAATTTTGAAAAGCATTAAAATAATTATTTCCTTATATTTCTGTTTTAAGTCTTAAAAAATATCAGTATTATTTTTATTGCTCTCGTCTCACTTAACTCTCATAGAAAGTACGTGGAAATCAGAAATTAGCAGAAATGTGTAATATAATTAAGTAAAAAATGTTTCCCTTTGAAGAGAGCATAAATTACAGCGTGAATATGATTTTTGATTTAAGAGACACTTCAGAAAAGCTAAAACCATTTCATATTTGAGAAACAAATTCAGAAAACTTTGTAATCAAAAAAGAAATCATATCTAATTTTAATATTGAACAACAGAATAAAACTTTGATTTGAATTTTGTAATCTCTGACGAAAAAAAATCTCTTTCAAATGCAATTAATGTTACATGTGAAAACATTTCATGCAATTTAAAACTGTTCTGAGCACATAAACAGTAATAGCATTCAATTCCGTTCAGAATGAAATATTCTTTAAAAAAGTAATCTTTCAAATATAGTTAGGACTCTGAAACATTGTAGATAATGAAAATATGCATATTCGCACTTATGTATGTAAAGTAACTTGTAGAGTCATTAGGAGTTTTTGATGCTGAGAGACATGAGAAATGAGCAATGACCTCGCAGGGACTCGAACGTCTGGAATACGCGCCGAGTGTACTGACCGCTACACCACGAAGGCATGCTAAGAAGGCGGGAGAAAAACCTTATAAATTGCTGAATGTTTATCACCGAACGAATTAAAACCCATTGTTCGTAATGGCAAACAACTCAAAGTTTTGAAAAAAAATAGGAGGGTGTGATTGTTTCAAACCAGCTGCATGGAGCAAAACAGTTAGGTCTTCTCCTTTTACTCGTTCCTCCGTGATCTGGATTGTTCATAGGTGTACAAACCGTTGCTTGCTTAAGAAGTTTTAGTGTCTACTTGCTTATCTCCTAAGTGATAACTAACTGGACTTGTAGTGAATTCTTGTAGGAACAACACAGGAGAAGGGTGACAAGAACCCTTTATTAACGCTTTTAAAATTCACAATGCGTCGACTTGACGCTAGCAAAATACGCCTCACTTGGGCGGCAACTGAAATAACCAGCAACTAAAATATAAATTCGAAGCTATTAAACAAGTAGTATCATTACGCTACAGACCTCAAACTATCGTGCTTCCGAAAAGAGAGCTGAAAATCTAGTGGCTGCAAAGTAATAGCTGTTACGCCACGTTTAACCAGAAATAAATGCTAAGCAGAAGCTCACACTAGAAAAAACACAGAGTTTGCCCACGCTCTCTAACTTCCCCCTTTCCCTTCTAGAACTTGGTATTTAGACCTTTTCTTCTAAAAGTAGAATTTGCAGTACTTCACGCCCGCTACCAAATTTAAATATTGTGGCATTGACAATTAGGGGAAATGAAGGCTTATAGGAAAGAACAAAAACTTAAATTTAACTCTCTGTTTAAAATAAATACAAGTCCCTACAAAGTGATCAAACTAACTATATTCCTTGTTTGACTAACGGTTTAATTTAGTTCTAATTCAAACATGTTAATATTCTTTTAAAACGTTACCAGAGATTCAACTATTTTTCATAGTATCTTATAAGTTTATGAGATAAATTTAGGTACGTTTTAATACAATATTTAAAGGTCACACATATACGTCATTGGCATCAAAAACAACCTTTGTTAAAGAATCAGATCTACAAATAACCAGAGAACATCAGTTATTAAAAATATAACACCAAATGACAAATCATTGCACTGACGTATCTATTTGATTACGGTTAGCACACAAGGGCAATCTGCTTGAGTGGGAGGAGGCCTTTGTAAGGGAAACTGACTTGCACACACGTTACACATACGGAAAAACACGAAAGCCTTCCGTACAGTGCCCCCTTCGCTTAAAATCAAACCAAGGTCACATAAACACTTTTCAGCGATTTTACCATAAGTCAATTAAAATGTTTATGCTATTAGCGAGGGTTTTAATTGTGAAACAACAGAAAAAGTAAACGAACCCTCGCAGTGAAAAACTATAATTGATATGAAGCTGTAATCTTAATAGGGAAATTATAGTATCTTTAACATTTCTGAAATACTTTTCGAAAATGTAGAAATTTAGCTTTAGAGATGAATAGCTTAATATAATTTGAAGAGAAACGGGGGGAAACGGGTTTATAAGAATCAGTTGGTAGGAAACCGAATTTTTAAAAAATCAATTTTTTTCCAACTAGTTCTTTCAAGAATATATTCCTTAAAAAAATATGTTTTTATTAGTCTACTTATTTAGTCAAGTTTAAAGATCTTTTGGATATTTTAATCTTACAATTGAATTGATTTACAAAATGTTAAGAGCAATAGCTTCCAATTTTCACTTTCGAAGTTGTAAAAAATTAATGTTGTCGAATTCAGGTAATTTAAAGGCAGCACCGTTTAACTTTGCACTTGAGCGAAAAATAGCTAGGTTTAAAAATACACTGTTTTCAATAACTCCAAGTACAAGCAAAAAATAGCTAGGTTTGAAAATACACTATTTTCAATTATTCTGAGTACAAGCTTAAATTCTTTCAAAATAACTTATGAATATGGTTTATTTCAATCGCATCGGAATTTCGAAACAGTGTTAAAACTACTTTTAAAGTTAGCAATTACAGCTGCTTGTAGTGAAAATAGCTTCAGCAAACTGAAAACAATAAATAAATATGCAAGATATTCATTAGGTTCTAGAGATTACTTTAAATTTTGAAACACTTTTCTTTAAATTCTTGTTCTCAACCTACAAGTCCCTGCCAGAATGAGAGTTCAGTATCGCGTTTCATGTAAATGAAGTAGAACAGGCATTTAATGGGAAGTTCGATCACTTTCGTAGAAGAGCTCAGAAGTTCTCAATGGAACGTGTTCTGCCTTCAGGCAAAATTGTTCCTTTAAGCCTATATTACTAAGTTCGTCCGTAGTCTTAGGTGCTTCTGTAAGTATTCGTCGATGAGGTTTAATTACGGCCAACTCAGTTAGTTATGTTTGTACAGCTTCAGCTTTTAGTTCTTCAGCTTTTAGTTTAGCTAGTTTAGTTCCTTATTTTCTATCTTAAGCCCAAGTAGACGTTTTCCTGTAAGCCTGAAACGTACCGTCTGTAGTGCTTCTTTCAGTGAATAAAAAAATATTTTAACCTTTCTTTGGACTTAGAGTAGCAAGAAGACCAGCGAATAGTCGCTAGACATTTCATTAAAGTTCTAGTAGCCAAGGAATACATAAATTAACCAAAACTTTATAGGGTCAAGAAAAGTATTCAGATATGACTATTCACCTCTAACAGAACATTAATTTACGTGATCAAATACATTCTGAAAAAAAATAAGTATTTTTCTCCCCCCACTACCACATAAGTGACCGGACATCTTCAAATCTATAATGGGGTCCGCACTTACCTCCTTGACTCAGGTGAAAAAATAGCTAAGCACGACTGCGTTAAGAAGATAAGTAAAGCTGGTTAGCAGGAGTTAGTTCAAAAGCAGCAGAATGGTAAACTGCAAGCTCAGCGAGAAAATAAAAAAACCTTTACGAAGTCTTTGATGCGATCTTAGAATCCGAATCCTTTCAGACATTTTCCCGTTTTTTCTTCTTAATGGAGCTTGATATTCAATTCAGCTTTTCTCTGACAGAAAATAGTGGAATATTCTTAGTGTTTAAATTTTATGAATATATTTGTCTTCAGTGTTCTCACTTATTAAGGTGCGAAGGGATTTGAGAAAACAAAATTCTTAACATTAATATTGTCCTTCCACAAAAAGCTAAAAATTCCTTTCTTCTATCACTCTAAGTGTTTATTTTGTTTACTTAATTTCTGCGTTTAACATTACCTAATCGGCAAATATGTCTTAGTACAAATTTTAATTATAGTAAGATTAAATTTATATAACTTACCAAACGGTAAATATTTATATCTATGTTGTTGTCTCGTAACTTAAAATGAATCCATGTTCTTAATTTATTATATTACGTAACCAAACCTCTCGATATATGTGTGATAATAATCTTACGTACTGAAGAGGAAGTAGAACTAACTCTTTTCTGTTTAGCATTTAAAAATAAGAAACTCAAATATTATCTGACAATATTTACTTTAACTTTGACACATGTGCGAAAAATCACAACCAGGTACCCAAAACCACAATAACTCGTTATTTGAAAGAAAGAGGCTTAAGAATTCTTCGCATAATTTCGCATTTTCTTTCGCTTGAAGAAGATATTTCATTGCATTCCACAACTGTCTTTTGTTGTTATTGGTTTCCATAGCGACAAGTACTTTTCTCTGCCTTATTTGATTAGAATTCTGAAGATGGTTGAGACGTCCGTAATTGAATTTCATCTGTTCACATTTCTCAATCAGTATAAGTGACGTCAGAAAGAAATTTGAAATATTTCTAAGCCCGCGGAACGATGATTGGCATCTTATCTTTCTCTCAGAATAAAATGAAAGATAATTTCTAAAACTGCATAAAGAAATCTTTTCCCGACCGAAAAATGTCTTCTTTCCTTTCCTCGATGAAGCTGAGCCTTCATTTAACGAGACTAATTTTAATTTGAAAATGCTTTGCCCATTTTTAACAAAAATATGTTTTGCTAATAGCATAAATTTTTACAAAATCACAGCAACTTAATAAATGAAATGAATTTTAGCAAATCTAAATATTGTTTCCTGTTATAAGGTTTCGAGTCAGTTTTTTTTATAATTTTTGTATTAACGAAATTAGTATACATTATATCCATTTTCGAACTATAAAATACAATGCAGTTAAAAAAAGGCTTTTATACTGTAAGCTTTTATTTAAAATGAGTATGATAATCAATGCATTAAAAGAAGAAACGTTATTTATGTATAGTTTAATTGAAATAATAGATTAAATAATTCCATTTACGGAATTCCTCTGCAATTTTATATTCGAATAATAAAAACAGGAGGTGCCCATGATGAATTAGAAACGATAATGGCTTATACATTTGAAAACGCAAACAAATTAAGAGCAAATTTAAAAACACAATGGTTTTATACGTCTGACAATTAAATTAACAGACTTCTTTATTTAGGCGTCCCACGGTTTGATTATTCCCAATATAAGATTGTAGATCTATATGAAATTGCAAAAGAAACAGTTTCTGCCTGACATGTCTTCAAAATTTTGAATTGGATAGATTCAAAATAGCAACATCTATAATGAAGTATACATGAAAAAAATGTGTGATAAACAAAATAAATAATTACAAATCGTACTAAATAAAAATACACAAAGTATTAATACCTAAAAGACACCAAATGATAAAATAAAATAATGCATTACATTAAACATGCCTTAAAACCAAAATACAATGAAATAATAAAGAGTGTTTTATATTAAATTTACAATAACCCTCTTGAATTGTTAGTATTAATCTGCCAAAGTAATTCTTCTGATTTCATGTTAATGGCAAATTAATCAAACCGCAGAAAAAAAAATTTAAAAGAACAAAACTCTAAACAAGCGATATTAAATACGATGGTAATAAAATTTATATACTCTAATAAGATATGGTAATAAAAATATTTTAAGCAATTATATGTGAAATTCTTATATTTTGCTGTATAGTGTAACAAGAAAAATATCTAAAGGAGACAAGATATGCCGGAAAAGTAAGAATACAGG
Organism: Stegodyphus mimosarum; assembly: GCA_000611955.2. NCBI lineage: Eukaryota > Metazoa > Arthropoda > Arachnida > Araneae > Eresidae > Stegodyphus > Stegodyphus mimosarum. The sequence goes on along the minus strand of KK117422.1, from coordinate 106,969 downwards.
GGCAAATCCATTTAACATTGAGTAACTGGGTATTTCGGTAATTTGGCGAGATATCGCCAAACTGACAACCGTTTTGAAGACTTATTTTTGTCGCCAAATTTTAAAGAAATCACCAGAAGTCGCCAAACTTTAGGACCATTTGGCGACATTTTGGTCCGCTCCCTGTATCACCGTAATAGGTAGTGTAATTGAGTAAATGTAATTGATCACTGTATTAGCTGTAACCATAATTTCACTCTTGTATTGCTTTCCAGTAATTTAGAGAAGCAGAAAGTACTAGAAATATCTCGGTGGTTGGTTGAAAACTATGTAAGGCTGAAGAGAGAGCATCTGCTCTTAGGTAGTTAGTTGTTGTGAGATTAGAGACAATTTCCGGGCTAGCTTTCTCTTTAGATGCGCTTTGCATTATGTTAATTTTAACGCTCTTAGTGTATTGAAGCGTAACTACTGTTTGCACTCCGTGATACTGTGAGCACCTGTAAGAATATTTCTGTGGAAAATTCGAGAATTTTGAGGTGTATGTGTTGGTAAAAAAAAAAAATTATTAGCCTATCACCGGCCTTGTGTGCATTCAGTCTATCAGGAACCCGTACGCATGCAACATTTTTTGGTGTCAGGAGTGGGATTGAATGCAATACCAAGAGCGACGGACAAGCAATTAAGACAGCATTAAGACAGCTGGTGGCACCCTTTGCTACTTTCAAAGGAGATATGAAAGCTAGCCGAGAACCCGTTAAAGGAGAGATGAAAGCTGTTCAGCTGTTCAAGAAACGATTGTAAGCAGGTGAATAGTAAACGAAAAGAGAAATTACTTATATAAATAGAAAACAAATTCGAGGCTATGGAAGGTAGAATAGACACGGTTGAAGATAAAGTTTGAGAAATTCAAGAAAGAATTTCTGCGGTGAAGAAACAGTTTCTGTCATCCAAGAACAAATCGAACAGCAAATTGAAAACATGGTTTCTGCGGTCAGCAAAGAAGTTGATACCCTAACGGAATTCGCAGCAATAGCAGCAAGCAATTCTCAGGGCTTTAAATATTTACACATACCTTCTAATCTCTCTCTAAAGTTATCCATATATGATGGTACGTCCAACTGACAAGTGTATAAGCCAAAATTTTCTATAGCGAAGGAAGCGAATGCATGGGATTTCGAAGCTAAGACGTTTCATCTCGCCGCTTCTCTGAGAGCAGACGCAACGGATATCCTTCAGACTCGTTCCGAAGGCCAAAGAATAGATTTCAAAGCTCTGTCTGGTTCGTTGGATATCATCATAGCTCCTCGTGGCTCACTTATTTACTGATTGTGACAATAACTTTGACACTTAAATTCTTTCATGAGATTTACATTTATGTACATAGTGTATGTAATTTGAATTTTTTTGTACCGATTCTACATTTACTATATTGTATTTGCTTTACCCGTAAAAATATCATTTCTTAGTTATTTCGCTAGTCCTTTCAGATTTCGTGCAAGCTGCACGTGATCTTCAGCACTTCTGATTGTTCCTCCCTTCCCTGCTGTCTTCTGACCACCCCCTACCTACCTTACTCCGATTTCTCCTTGAGTGAGATCTTCACGGTCAGGAAATCTTCACAGTTATGGGCCACAATGGGTAACATTCAAGGAGGCTGGTAAATCACAGCTAGGTGAGGTACCTCGATCAAAATAAGCATAATTTAAGTTCAAGCTGAGCACTGTGTGTCTCGTTCTGGTACCATCCTGATGTAGTTATCGGTGAGATTACCATATAGCTGTAGCCATGGTTCTCTCAAGTATGGTACGGAGATAAAATGCACAGAATCTTGACACGAAATATAGCTGTCGAAGACAGAAATAGGATCAGGAATCTGAACTAATATTATATTCCGGAGAGTAAAGTGTGAATCAAAGTTATGAAGTTATCAAAATATGATATTAAAGTGCAGTTATAAAATAAAAGATCGAATCGCAGTAAAATGCTTGCTAAAAAAATACCGAGTAGACTATATAACGTAGCAGTTATCATTTTCAAGTTTATACCAGTTAATCACACTCTATAACCTATCACATGCTTTTCCATCACATGTCATACTTTGCAATGCCCTGTTCACTATTTTATTTAATTCAAAGAAAGCACAAATTAAAATATTTTATTTTAGTTACACCCAGTATACTTCTTTAGCTGGCTACCACGTCTACTCCGCAAACAACTCTCATCACTAAAAAAAAAAAAAAAAATTCCACCAAATACACTCCCCCTACTTTATTTTTCATCTCATTTAGTTTTTACTGAAAATGTGAAAATCTTAAAACATTCAGTAAGTACTACATAAGTATATGCAGTTCTGATAAAATTGCTCTCAATAAACAGCACCAAAGAAAAGAGGAAGTATGTGGTTAACGCTGTAGAATTTTTAGATTATGTATGATGCAATTGGACCAATTGCATTTTACTCTGCAAATGTAAAGCAAACAAATTTTAGCAGTAAAGCAAAGAGATTTAACAATGAATAAAGTTTCATTCTGCATAAAAATAAAAAATATAAAATTTTAAAAAAATCTGAGAGCTTCAGATTTTATATTACGACCAACGGGGAGTTTTTTCATCGTTTTGTGACTTACCTTTATTTATTAAATATCATATTATTCTCATCTAAACCACAAAATTCAGCTCAATAGACATATCGAAAAATAATTTTAAAATGAGCGTACCGTTATTCAAAATTCGATGGTTGTAGGTACCATTGCTTTATCACAATGCGAGAAACATACATACATTTATGTAGGTTCTTCAGATTTAATTTCTTAAACGAGACAATAATGAAATAAAAATCTGAAAGGTTTCAGATTTTAAATTACGTCCAAAGGGGCGTTTTTTTAAACATTTTGTATGTTACTTTTATTTATTGAATATCATGTTCTTCGCATTTAAACCATAAAATTCAGTTAAAGAATAATAATTTTAAACTGAGCATATCTTTAGAATTTTCTACACACAGTCTCACGCGCTGCAGATAAAAATACTGCTGCAGATAAAATTTCCGTACAACGTTGCCGTTGCTCGCTTTGAAATCCTTGAGTTTGTTAATCAAAAATTCGTTAAAGTTTCACAAAATATGAAATCGTCAATAAAACAAATTCCAAATTTCAAATTTGGGCTTCCAGATGCCTATATTCGCAGAAGGATTACGGCAATCAAAATTCGATGGCTTTAGGTACCGTCGTTTTATCATAAAGCGAGAAACATACATACATTTATGCACATTCTTCATTATTTAATTTCTTTAAATATAATACAGGGCTGCAATATTTTGTAGCAACACTTTGAAAAGTGATACAGACTTTTAATGTTTCCAATAGTCCTTCAGTGACAAAGCCGCTTTGGACTAATAATATACAGGGCGATAATATTTGGTGACAAGAATTTGAAAAGTCAACCGACATTTATATTGAACCAACACAAAATGCCAATCGAAGTTAATAGCTCTTCTGGGCTAACGCCCTTTGGGCTAATAAATGAATATTTGGGGGGGGGGATTTTCAGTAAAACACATAATATTTACAGTATCAACATGAGTATATTTTATTATACATTATCTCACTATTTTGTACAGTATTCTGTTACTACAGTATCTCATAAGCACATTTTGTTATTTCGTAGTACTGATTAATTTTCTTTGTAAGGAACATAAATGCATTTTTTCCAATACCTATCTGTAATAATTGAATCTATTTTTATTATATAAAAAGGAAAGAAACAATTTATTTTGCGTACCAATAAACAAGTACGGATATTATAGTTAAATAAATTTTTATTTTTAATCCCTCATGTTTATAATTCTTAAAAAATATTATTATTCATTAATGTATGGAATTATTGTGTTCAAAAACGTTATACTAGTCAGTTGAGATAAATTATTCTGCTATTCTGTATTTACACAGTATTTATTAAGAACCTGTTGAATTAATCTCATTAAAATTATCTGCATTATTTTAATACATGTCTTCTGCCGTTCAAATATGCTGAAATGATAAGTTAAAACAATTATGCAGTATTTTGATACTAGGCAGTAATGGTTGAATTTGTCGGAAAAATTTTAGTGTCAGTATTTTATTAATATAAATTACAGGGTTTAAAAACTACATAAAGATTATATCGAATAAGAATGAGATATTTACTTAGAACAATTATCATAACGGAACATGCTTTCTAAGTATAACTAATCGATAATGATAAATAGAATAGTTGCTGTGCTAACACTTGATATACAATCTCTTCAAAAGAAAAGTTGGCTGTATTCTGAAATCATTTGTAGAATTGACCTTTATTTAAGTAAAGCTGTTTGGAAGAAACTGCTCAGCTTTTATAGCAGCAAGCATTTAGACGTTTTTAGAATTGTAAAATGCAATGATTTATCGAGTTTTGAAACCATGTAAAGAATTTGAATATTTTTGGCATTTGAATATCAATAAAACGGGTGGAAAGATGGAATTAAAAAAGAAGAAAAAAAATCATGAAAATTATTACACTGATTGATGTTCATCGGTGAAACGGACATCTGTCAAGTTGCTCAATCATTTAAATTTTCAAACATCAGTTTGTGGAAAATCTGAACTTAAAATAATATGTCAAAATGCTGGTTCGTAATAAAAAATTATCAAGAAATTTCAGTAACATTTTGCTTAAAATATTTGTAACTAATTGCTTCAGTTCAGAATTGAGCAGAATGTTATCTAAGATACTAAAGTCTAATTTATTTCTGAACCTAATCTCAGGGATGGTTCAAAGTTGTAACATCCAGTATTCCCTAACTGCGTCCTTATGGCACAGCAATCCGTAGGCGGAGAAGGCAATGTTTATAAACTACAACTTTTTTCAAAGAGCAATTAATATTTCCCCTTTACTGCAATCAGAGCATTAAAAAGATTTTGTTCCCATTGGTAAAATTCATCATTCAAATTAAGATCTTTATTTGGACTGAGTTTGGCTGCCAGCCACTATAAGAAACATCAGGAAAATTAGTTTTGTTTCTAAATCGAATAACACCCGTAAATAACATTAAAAAGCTTTTGTTTGCATGGTTAAATTTCATCATTCAAATTGAGATCTTTATCTGGACTGAGATGGCTACCAGCTACTAAACGAAACAACAAGAAAATTGATTTTGTTTCTAAATCAAATAACATCACTGATGTAATTCACGTTAGTAGTATAAAAAGATTTTGAGAATTATTAAAGTGTTCCTGTGAAAAAGAAGAACCTAAAACTCGACTCAGTTCTAGATAATTTTTCTTAGATTATTAAATTCAGTTTTTAAAGGAACAGCGTCCATCAGAAGAGCTAAATCTTAGTAAAAAGATCAGACATCTAAAAATATAATTCAGTATTATTTTAGTGGAAGTTTTAATTTAATCTGAATAATGCTGTTAATACATAATAAACTCAAAATTATCTCATGAATATCCAGAATATTCAATGGAATTAAAAACAACATAATTCTGCGAGATTCCTTAGCTAGGAAATATTAATTTGATATAAGAAATCCAAGGTGAAATAATAGTATTAACCCTGTATACTGCGCATTCCGTTGTATGATATAAATAGCGACAAGTTACAAGAAAATTGCATAATTACCCTGTATTAGATTTAAACGGCAGTTTAAATTTTCAATTTTGTCTATCATTCTTGTTTACTGTTTTCGAATCATCAATTACGTCAATCAAAATTTTGAAAAAGTTACTTGTAATTATCATAAATTTTGCTTTAGAGTAAAGGTAGAACTTATAGAACAGCTAGATGTGTTTTGAAGGGGGAACCATGAAGAATCACCTCCTAACTTGGATTCAAACATCAAATCTTCCAATTGTTAAGCAGATGTGTTTGCAACTTGAAGGCAGAAGGGAAGGAAAAGAGGGAAGAAAATAACTATTTTTTTAAAGCATTTATAACTCAGTTTTAAATACAATCACTCGAGCAATATTTCATTTAAAACAATACAACGTAATCCAGTTTTATACCCAGTATCCTACTTGTATATTCACTATGTTTGTTACTTAATATTGCTTCCGAAAAAATGTTATTAAGAATTTTTCTATTAGCTTAAACTCTGTCATAAATTACTAGCCTACAAATCGTGTAATACACTGTATAATAAAAAACGAACGCTTCAAGAAGGAATCATCCGATAGCTTTGAAATTTCATATGCTTAAATGTTTTCACCAAATATGCAAATGATTAAAATGTGGTGTCCATTGAATGAATAGCGCGATTCCCCGTGGATCAACACTGCGCATCCAGCAGATGTATCTAAGGAGCTGTTCTGGAACCGTTGTTAAAAATTTCAGTTGCATTGCGATTTAAAATACCTTTCAGCGACTAAAAAAATGCCTCGCTCTAGAATTCAAGCTCATTACGAGCAACTGTTAGAGTTTGAAAGAGGGCGTATTATTGGATTGAAAGAGGTCAGGTTGGGCAAATCGGAGAATCGCACGTCATATGAGTCGAAGCGATGCGGCAGTTAGAAGATGCTGGCAAGAATGGGTGGACAATGGCAGATTCCAGCGTCTTAATGCTAGCGGTCGACCTAGGGCCACAACAGATCGAGAGAACAGAGTGATTGTCAAATCAGCTGTCACAGCATCTGATTCATCGCTATCAAAAATCAGACGTCCGACTAGCACACTAGTATCTACCACGAACATACACAGGGGGCTGATAGAGCTAAAGTCTACACTCGTACCGACCGTTACGCCACCTGCCACTCAAGCCTGCACACTGTCGAGCCAGATTACAGTGGTGCTTGGCTCGATCAAGTTGGAATGACGCTGACTTGGGAATTAAATTAAAATTGCTAGTGATCTCAGATTTCTCTGTGGTTCACTTTCTATGAGGTTTTGTTTATTTAATTACGGCAAATCCTCGAGGGTTATCTGCCTAAGGGGAGAGAAGCCTTCGTGGAGGAATAAGGTAAATTGTCTGACATACAAGGTCTGCATGGGGAAACTCACGAAAGCGCCCATGCAGCCAGCCTGTCGCGAGATTTCAAACTTGGACCGAACTACCAGTGTTCAGCGGCTTTACCGCTCGGACGCCGGTGAGCCTCACTTTCTATGAGATATAACGGAGTTGATATTGAAAGACAGAGTAATATTTTTTTCTTTAATATCTGGGTTCTTTATTTAAAAAAGAGTAATATTCCTTAAAACATTTACCAAAAATTATTATAAAATAAAAGGAAATAATAATTCCTTTAATACTTATCAAAATTTTATTCTGATCTTCGTATTAAACAATTCAAACTCAAGAATTTCACTTTGCTACTTCCTTAAGTATGCATTTCATGTATTGCGCTTTCCCATACCTTTTAATTGATTCTGTTACAGTGCGAATAATCCCTGCTTAAATAATTTATAAACGTATATGTCAACAGAATTTTTAATTTATTTTTTGCAATTAAATATTCAGGTCAATATGTGGTATGTTTAATAATTATTAATTCCTTCTCAGTAATATTCACCGGACTTAATGTAGAAATAACGCCTCCTTTTCAAATACATTTACAAGTAATTTAATTAATATTACATATTTATTAAGGAAAATATATATTTCTTAAAAACGATATGCATAAACACCCATATATGTTTAACCGATTCCATTTCTGGAATGTGATAATCTTTATTTTCTCTAATTTACATTTTTAGCACATATCAGAATTTTTATGTAAGAAATATGTATAAATTATACGCATTTAAAAAGCAGGTAGGTTTGATTAAAAAATATACGTACGAATGACACGGGCAACATCTGTGGCAAAATGGCTAAAGACCGTTGACTACTGACAGTTCGAGTTGTGTTCGGCGATTCGGGCTCCGAGGCGAACGGGTTTGCTCTGTTCCTACATCCACACGGCTTGCGATGCATGGTACAACTCATTACCCTCGTTTTTCATATTTAAGTACTCATACAGTCATCTTTACATGCACACATGTCTCCCATTTTAAATTATTTTTATTTCCTCTTTATAAATGTGTGGTTTTACTTATTTCATTCAGTGTTCAGTCCTTGAACTCCACAAACGCTAATAAGCGAATAATGGCTTAAGCGTGTGAATAGAAAAGTAAGAATTACGAAGGGTTAACTACCCTTTATTTCTCAGAATAAATATAATGCAATCAACTCCTAACTCGGAGTGTACAGCAAAGCCTCCACTTGAGATTGAACTTAAATTAATATGAAATTAAACTTAACTAATGCTTAGCTAAAAGATATAGCCTAAGCTATCAAGATTCTAAGTAGTTGGCCCCTAAATCTCAATTAAGTTGGCGAAGCTAATCAGGGGCCTAAAGAATGGCGTAGCAGTAGCTTAGACGGACGTCGCCAAAAGGCAAACGCGCGCTAGTCAGGAACTCAGGCTCTCTCTCGAAGTCGGTGAAACATCGACTTAAATACTACTCTTCATTCATTTGCATAAACTGCGTTTCTGAAATTACATTCTGGTAGGAAATTGTAAGCTGAAACTAGAAATAATAGGAAAGATACATAAACTTAAAGTAACTGTTAATAAAATTTGGATAAACCTTACGAGTGTTATTGTAATATTTTTTATTAAAATAAGGCACACTCTTAAAACTTTGCTTGTACTATTGCACATGAATGAATTTTGCCTAAAATTTTTAATTACTGAGGAGTATGGTACATTATTGATCCTCACATACAGAAAGTATGTATGCTTTCCACTGCTGTTGAGGCACCATGCGAGACGGGTGTGGCGATAAGATTTTATTCAGTGTCGACGATTAACGGGCTGTAAGAACTATTACCGAACTCAACCGAGTGCATGGAATTCAAGATAAGCGGAATGGAGCACGCCAGCATTCAGAAGTACGTTTGAAGTGATTCATTTTATGAGCACGGAAAGGGTGTAGACCAAAAATTAATATGAACAACTCGATTGGGACACATTATTATTGAGGCGATTTTAATGCTCCAGAGGTTCACAGCAAAATCATTAAATGGGCATTTAGATACGAATAAAAGCACTTATATTTTCATTTCGTCGTAGTCGTATAATCTTAGTCTTTAAAAAGAAGATTTAACGGACTTGTAATTGCACTTAATTAAAGAAATATTTATTACCGTAGGGGGTTTTATTTCTATTTCCTCCATAAGAAACAAAAATTAGTACAGTCTATAAAACGGTTTTTAATCCTTTTATGTAGTCGTTCAGATTTAATTGCCATAAGCTCAACAAATATTACAATTTATTGAAGCTGGTAATTATATTTCATTTACCTCTGAGTAACAAGAAAAAAGATATAGTAAAGAAGATATATATAACAAGGGAAAAAAGATATATTAAAGAAGATATATCACTAAAAGGAAAGAATGATATATTACAAGATTATATATCCCGTAGTATAGCAGCACTGAAGAAGCTCTTGAATATGGCTGCTCTGGGAACCTAATATAAAGTAAGTTGGATATAAAATACAATGTGTGCATATGCTTTTAATAGTAAAAACATCTCAGGGTCCTGAAAATTAACTCCAGTGCACATTAAATTTTGTTTTGCTTAATAAATACGAGCATTACCATTATGCAGACTTTAACCCTTGTTCAGTTTGAAGGCTGATGTAATTGAGCAGGTCAACTGAAACTGTAGAGCAATTTAATGGATAGAATTCTATGGAAGGTAGGGAACAAGGAAAATGTATAAACAGAAATTAAGCAGGAAAATTACATATACATTTCCAAAATGAAGTACTGCTACAACCCACTTTGTTTGAAATACGTAGTGCATGTCCTTTCTCATGTTTCTCTGCTGTTGATGAACAATATATTTCATGCTGTTGCTACTTAAAGTTCGAGAACTGTTATAATCTAAATTAAAATTTCGTGTAATTTCGTGATTTTTAAGAAAACAATGAAATGACTTGCTTTAGAAAGGGGAAATTTCTAGACATTTTAAAAGAAAGATTTTTTTTAAATTAAATTGATTTACAAAATTCGGTCACTCCTTTACTATTTAATTAAATATCAACCAATTAGTACTATTTATATTACTTAAATATCTAAAAATTAGTATTTTTTCTCATGCAGTTCTGTTGTACCACTTGAAATTCTAATTATATTTAGAATTCATCATTTAGACATCAGTTTGTAAATCTGCATTATTTCTGAATTTCATTCTTTTGGCAGTTTTATTGTTTATATCACTGCCAACGAATACTATTTTATGCATTATTTACATAAATGACTGGGCGAAATCAACCTACATTTCCTTTGATTTGGTTGAATATTTTTTTTGGCTTAATATTTAAGTATTCAGCTCTAACTTGATACTGAGCCACTTCTGAAATTATTTTTATAATTTATTAATTTTTATTTGCTAATTATAATTTTATTATTATACAGTTATTACTGCAATTCGTTTTTATTTGCTAATTATGACTAATTTTATTTGATAATTATAATATTATAGATAAGCATTTATTTATACATACTGATATCAAATGTATATTTATAGTTTAAAATGCACGGAGTAACGCTGTGAAATTTATTGACTATACAGTATTCATGTTTCTTTGTATTTACAGAATTATTTTCTTTCGTTCTTCATGAAGAATTTGAGGAGGACTTTCGTTTTACTAAATCTGTATGCCTGCACCTATTCGAGCAGAGTATTTATAAAATTAAACTCAATTTGCCTTGATCAAAACATTAGTCTAGTTCCTAGATTATCGTTCGTCTTTCCCTTACATTCCGATAACACTGTAAGTACAAGGATAACTGTGGAATAGTAAGAAAAAACTGTGTTATAAAAAGCGCCTTCAATGAATAGAAGTACTACGGCAAAATTACACTGTATGTATGTAGACGGGGATGCGTCAATTCACATGACATTTATTCGTCTTGGCCACTTATCTTGTTAAAAATTTTAATTAAAAAATTATTAGTTAACTGAACCGAATCTAAAAGCTATCGTAATTTTACACATGCCGCTTCTGTTGCAGGCAGTTTCACTACGGGCCATTTTTTTTCCTATTTTCACATTTACATTATTTTTGTCTCTGGATTTTAAATTAGGAGAAAATATGTATTGCATAACTGTGTAATAACTGTAGTGTTATCAACATTAACACATTTTCAATTTCCTCACGATTTATTCGATAGTATAATTACTATAATTCTTTTGTTTGTCAATGAATATTAATATAAATTGTCAGCTGGCACCCTGTAAGTGAAGCTGAGATTATTATGTACTTCGTTTAGGTTAAATAAGAAATTTTAAGTCTTTATTATAGTGCTATTTTATGACCGTGTTTAAGTCAGCTGGATGTTAGACTTTTTATTTTCTGCTTTGTTTATTTATGTGCTTGTTTTTACTTTCACATATATGTGTAGCACTTTTCTGCAGATAATTTGATGTTAGAAGATAGTTCGAAACAGTTGTGTTGATGGATTGATGAGCTTGCAGTCAAACTTGCCAAGTTCAACACCGACGTTATTACGGGATATTCCTGACACAAATCTGAAATCAAACTTATAACTGTCTTAGACAACCTACTATTAATTTTTAATACTATCGGAGCACATGTTTGAAGAATAGATAAAAGCAGCAAAGTGGTTAATTATTAGCTTGCGAAGCGAGAATATACGACGAAAGTAACTGAGTACTAAGCAGCTGGGGTATTTATAAACTCAGCTCCTCTGTTTCAGTTTTAAATGGTGACTGGACCAACAGCTCTGCAGCTGTTGGTCCAGTCACCGTTTAAACCACCATTCTGATCCTTATAGGTGATATTATGATGCAACTGAGGTAATAGAGATGCTTTGAAGGGGACGTATCCAAAGTAAAATCAGAATTTAAAGGTCTGCCAAATTATTTTAGTAAACTCTTAGCAAGTTTTCTTCATATTAAATATTTATATATATATACATAGAGAGAGAGAGAGAGAGAGACTGTAACATTTACAGTTAATTTCATTTCATTACTTTGTACATCTTAGGCTTGACAATGGTCATTTTCTACTGAACCGATCGAATTAATAATAATACTTTGATTTTAAGACTTTTGTTGCCCTAATGTTACAGATTTTGAGAATCAACTCTTCTTTTTATTTTTATTTTTTATGTTTTTCATTAAATTACATTTGTTATCAATTTTTTACATGTTGGATTGCTTCTGTTTTGCAAATTTTGGTTTTGCAATCAGCTGCTTTAATTAAAAATAAGTTTTATTAAATTTCTAAGCCTTTTTGCTTAGTTATGATATTTTGATTCAATACTTACTATGGCCTGTAGGACTTTTACTGATAGAGGCACAGATTGCTTTGATTTACGTTCTGGGATTATTTTAAGTACTAAACCTTTATTTTGTCATTGTTGGTCCAGAAACGCGCTGATGTACACGCTTAATTTTTTCTTATTCCAACCCATTGATATTAATGCAGCGTAAAAAGATTTTCTAATGTATTAGGACAAATAATGCACAAAAAGCAGGAAGGAAAGCCTAAGATTTTAAATCCATTAATTTGCTTTCAGTTTTGCTGCAAAAAATTTAACTAAGAAAGAAAAATTCTAGAATCCTGTGTACCTATTATGATTGTTAAGCGGCAAGAAACAAACGATAAAAATAAATGACATATAGAATGGGGAGGGAATATAGAGTGAATATGAAAAATTGCAGTTCTTTAGGAAGAACTTTCGGAATGCAGGTTTTAAATAACTTAACATTTTGCGGAATCCACAGATGGATATTCTTCATGTTTAGTTTGAATTTTCTAAATTCAGTTTAATTTTGTAAATTCAATAATTGGTAATTTATACAGCAATATCTTACAATTCAGGAAATTCCATACCAAACACTAAATTGCCCAAACCAGTTCCTCAAAACAAAGCCTAACAGGCGGTAACTGAAAAGAAAATAAAGCACTGTAGTTCCAAAAGCAGGCCTTTAACTTTAAAAGAAAATTATGTAACTCTGAAAGGAAAAATAAAATAAACGAGATCAGAATTATTATACCAACTGTGCTCTTATTCCTAGACCGAATTTAACATTTACAACGATTAATTTTTTGTGGTATCCATCTCTTTAAATCAGCATTCAATTTCTGAAAATTTGTAATAAAAAGATAATGAAACAGAGCAAAATAAATAATTCCTAATAGATCAAAGACAACGCGGATATTAAGCAATTTCTCCTTAACACTAAAAAAATGTCGTAATATACGCAAATCACTCGTAATCTAGACCATAATTTAGCTAAATGGCTTTCAACCACTACTATTATGGCTGATCCTATATTAGGAAAGGTGAAGAGAAAAACAAATGTGAATACACTCAGCTTATCAATGTTCACGTTTATAAAGTGTTACGTGTTGTTATACTGTTTCTTATATTCGCTATACCGTTTATATTTGAGATGTAAAGTGAGGAAAATTACCGAATGATAAAGATATCCTGATTTTCTCCCGATATCTTCGCCTGCAAATACTGTTACTGTTAGAAGTTGCGAAGAAGTTTCCAAAATCTTGGTTAATTTTTTCCCTCTTCTGGTGTTTTTAACTCACATAGATTATACAAACTGTTAACACCCAAACCCGCTATCTCAGTATTTCAAAATACTGAAAAACATCAAATTGTTTCATTTTATCGTTATTTAAATTTCAAGGGGAAACTAGTCCTCGTAGCCTGATTTCCTAAAGAGCCTAGGAGGAAAGCAGTAATCTTTAAAGCGAAAAAAAAAAGAAGTCTAGCAAGTTCTGTCCCGATGAAGCAGGACAAGGAAAAACGCATTATTATACACCAGAAAACATAAAAGCTGAATTTGAAGAAATGAAGCACACGTTGAACGATCATGGTCCAAACGATATGAAATCTGGTCTGAAAGATTGCTATGCAGCGGCGATCCTGTTAAGTCCAGCTCTATCAACCAGAAACTTGATTAAATCAAATTGAAGACGATTAATCAAGCTTAAAAATAGGATTCTACAAGAAGTAAAAAGAATGACTGAAGAAAAAGCAATCACTCCTACAGTAATAGTTCATCACAACTGGGCTAAAAGGAATGAAAATAAAGAACAACATGCTTTAATGAATGAAAATGACCAAGATGAAATTATAAGGAAAGAGGATACATGGAAATCCCTTAGGGTTTCCAGTCATGAAGAAGAGATGGAAGTTATACAGCAAAATAGATTTTCTCCACTTAGCCGTGAGGAAACAGAAGTAAAGAAAAGCGAAACTCCTGAATTAGCAAGGAAAAAAGGCCTCCGATTGTGATTACAAACTCTGCTCTTCACTGGTCCTTCCTTGGCTTAGAGCTTTCAGCTATGTGCAGGGAAGAATATGAAGCAGAAGTAAAACGACCTCCATATACATTCATTCATACTTTCATATATGTTCTTGCCGACATTGAGGCTCCACATACGTTCATGCACAGCGTCACACAATTTAGTTTGAATTCAGGAAGAGCTATAAACAATGAGTATATCTTTTAATGCATACCAAAGGAACAGGAAAAGGACTGCTAAAGCAGTTCTGAAAAATATCCTTATAAGAAACCCTGAAAAGAAAAATGAAAGAGAATTAAGCAAAATGATTTTTTTTTAATTCTAAATGTGTAGCAGTTTACGAGAAAAACTGAAAACAGTATCGAGAAACGTCTCACATATTTCCTTGAATTAGAAAGAAATGAAGCTGTTCTATCCAGTATTAAGGTGAACAGCATTATGTGGACTGAGGAATAGATAGAAGAATGCAAGCCTAAGTGGGGTGAGCCGACCCCGTGCTATAAATATTTGTGGTTCGGCATACTAAGTCTGTGTGTTTCAATATCACACGTTGCATGATCCGTGATAAAAACCACCGAAGAGCCGAGTGCTCTAAGCCAAAAGCTAAACTTCTATTTACATTTTCGGTAGTTGACCTTATGTAAGCAGCCTATTTGGGTTGCAAAAAATATTTCCCAAAACCTCCAAGAAGGACTCAGCAAAATACACTAAATCAAATCCTGAAGACCAAAGAAAACTTTCCGGTATTATCGCAGAATTCAGAAGATACCTCTCCCTCCCAAAACAGAAGAAAATATAGCGAAATAGTAAAAACTCCACAGAAAATTTATAAAAATCAATGTAGAAAGTTGAACTGATAAGCACAGTAAAAGAAATTCTTTCCATTTTGAAAGACCTGAAGAAAGCAATACCATCCGCAGAAATGCTCACCACTATTTAAAAAACAGCAGACCTATTCCTGAATTATCTCGTTCAAGATGATATCGAAGATAATCTTCAGCTCTGCAGCAGAGAAGAAAATTTTATCACAATCGTCAAAAATCTGTGTGTTTACCACTTGCTATCAGTAGATGGAAGCAAAAGCTTCACTTTTTTCACCTTATCGGCGAGAGTGAGATTTGTGCTTTTAACATTTTATTTAACACCCTAGCCTTAGGGAAATAATTCCAAAGCATAGTTACATAGCAATGCCTGGCTAAAACGCCGAGAGTGTCATTACGTTCCAAATTTCAAGTTTAAAATTTTCAGTCTTGGAAAGAGGTAAAATGATATTCGCACGTATTTAAAATTGTGAATTTTAAGTTTCCAGTAACACAGTTAATAAGAAGTTATAAGCCATTTTCTTATGATTTAACTTTATGATGTACATCCTGCCACTGTTATTACGTTAATTTTAAAATATTAAGAAATGAATTATTTATGAAGCATCCGTTGCTTAATTTAGTTATTATTTATTGTTACTTCAATTATTGTTTTCATCCTTATCAATGACATCAAAATCTTGGTTAATATGCTTCAGAATGGCAAAGGAAAAAGAAGGTAGAAGACAAGTGCCTGACGTGGACGAACTCGACTGGATAATATTTACTTTAACAGACAAAAGTGGAGGTGACACCAGATATTCGCCATGGGCAAGCAGATGTTGTACCCTACCACTGCCTATCTTGAGTTACCCCTCCCGGATCGAGTGAGGCATGCTCGTACGCACGTGCAGGTCCACTATAGCTGCAAGTCCCCTTGGTTCATGCCGCGTGTGGGCCACCGCGCATTTCGTCCAATGCCCTTGGCGTTTGTTTGATCTTTAAATGAAAATAAACTTAAGAAATACATGCTTGGCCCTTACAGGCGTGGTAATACAAGTATAATACAAGGGTTTCAGTTGCTTTTTACATACATTACAATTAAAACAATTTTTTTGGTTTTCTATACACAGTTCATTGCACTTTTATACATTTGACATACATTGAATATATTCATTGCAAAGCACATAATACCTAATACACAGTGCAATGGTACACTTTGATATCCTAGCCTTCATAATTGCTGCTATTTAAAAATATGCTGGCTTTTAAAGAAGGAAAGGGAGAGGGCGCAACTTACTTTTGATTTTTATATTTTGTACCTTGGTATGCAATATATTGGTGCTCAGCATACTTGGAATTGTGGACGTTTTCCGGACGACGAGGATCAGATTGCGAAGCAGAGATCCGTACCTCGACTTGGTAGATACTCTATTATTTTTATTCATTTCTTCTTTTTGTGCTCTGGTCTCGCACAGCGAATTTGAAGTATGAGAA
Organism: Stegodyphus mimosarum; assembly: GCA_000611955.2. Taxonomy (NCBI): domain Eukaryota; kingdom Metazoa; phylum Arthropoda; class Arachnida; order Araneae; family Eresidae; genus Stegodyphus; species Stegodyphus mimosarum. The sequence goes on along the minus strand of KK117422.1, from coordinate 90,392 downwards.
ATGTGCAACGTGATTTGGTATTTTAAGGTGCCATTGATTTGTGAGTGGGCAATTTAAAATAAATTCTTCTGTATCGATCCTTTCACCACGTTTCAGATTGGAAGCTGTCTGTAAGGCACATATTTCTGTTGTAGAGGTATGTGGGGAAAGTATCGTCACCTGTTATGAACCAGTTAACAAATGGGTCTGTGAGTAATTTATGTTTATCTGTTTTTGGCAGGAACTTGTAGGTGCATCTTCCTTGTCCTGCCTTTTCCCAATAATCTTGCAATTTTTTAAAGGACTTTTCCAAATTTTGACTTTAAGTGAGAGAATGGCTATGGGATCCCCTGTTTGGCTATTGTTATATCTTTTACTGCGACCTCTGCAAGCTAGTCTTCTGTTTCATTGCTTGGCGGCCTAGATGTACTTTGAACCATGCAACTTTGACTTCGCTGTTGGTAGAGTTTGATGTGATGCTCTGTATTTCTCTTATGATCGGAGATTTGTGTTGAAGATTTGTCAGCGCATAAATTGCGGAATGTGAGTCTATAAGGATTGCTATTTCGTGGAGATTTGAATATAAGCCGAATTTTATTCTTTCTTTGATTGCTAGGGATTCTGCCTGAAAAATGCTATTGTTCTTGCTCATGCGGAACTTTCCTTCTGCAAGATTACTATTGTGAGGATGTAGGCACACATAGGCATACCAGATGTCTCATTCATTTTAGAACCGTCTATGAAAATGGGCTGACCATGAAAATTGTAATCTACGTGGTTGTTCAAATTCACTATGAGAATAGAGGTGATAGCTTGATGTTCACTATATGAGTGTTACTTTTCTTCGTAAGATTCCGGGAGGATCTCTCGTTGGCTAGTGGAACGATGTTATTTAGCTGTAAAATCTTGCTCTATTTGCCCCTTTATTTGCTGTGAGGAAAAGTAGAGGGATGCCAGTTATAGTGCTGCGTTCGACGTTGTCTTATAGCATCGTGAAATATTAGCAGGAAAGATCTTTGGATTGCTTGTAGTTTTCTTATTTTTCTTGCGTTGAGTGGAAAAGCTCAAAATCGCCGCTCCATACGTTATCATTTTTTTAATAACTGTTAAAAAGAGGAGTTTTTGGATATGAGGGTTTATCTTCCACTGTTGGCCTTGTAGTCTTCGGAAATTCTTTGTTATTTGTGAGGTCTTTAGTTTGACGGAATCACGGTGATCCTGCAAACTCATCATCTGGTCATATTTCGCATTCTACTAGAACTCTGTTTGTAATTTAACCGTTGCTGGGTTTAGAAATGAAAGATCTGTAATTCTTACATAGAAATAAACATGTGGTACCCAATTCAATGACGTGTAAAATGAATCCTTAAATTATTACCCTAAGCTTAATAAATAAAAACTATCTAAATAAACATCATGCAATAGTAAAACAATGCGCTCAAATAAGTTTATATATTTACAAAAAATTACAAACTATCCTTTTTTGCTGTTAAATTTTCAAACAATGCTAAAAAAGTTTCTAAAGTTTAAGTTTTCTTAATATTATCATTATGCGCGTATCTTTATCAAGAAGAATAAAACTGGACATCTATTATAGTATTTCTAATTGCAGGAAATCTACATATTTTATACTTCCATAAGTTTGTGATCATCTTCAAAGTGATTGCAAAAGCTCTTAATAAGTTTCTTTGTCTTTACATATAAATGATACATACAACAATAATTGAGATTACAATAATTAATCGTAAAATCTTCTTTAATCCCCTAATCCTCTTACCATTTTCCCAAAGAATGTCAGTTTTCGTTAAGGAAATGTTAAAGATTAATAGCTATATTCTTAATTTTCTATTCGCAAGCCTTTTGAGATTAACAGCTTCGAAATTAATTTGTTTTCGGTGAACTTTGCTCTTTCATAAATTAATCTTTCATTATTATAAACAGGTCTGCTTACGTTAAGCGAATTTTTTTAAATTATTGTAACTAAGCTTAACTGACTGCTATTTAAAGTGCTTCTTGTTGCATTGATCAAACTTTTTAAGTAGCATGAAAAGGAAATAAAATTTTTTCTTTGCTGAGAAAAATTACACTTATAGATAAAAGTATCAGTTAACATGATGACGCGCGTGGACTGAATATTATATCCTCAGATAAGTAAAAACTCGTTTAAAATGAAAGTTACAATCAGTTGCTAAGTTATTGGCATAGAAATTTTCGTAAAATTATATAGTGAATTATCACTTTGTGCTTCCACATCCTGGTAAGCCATTGGTAATACGGGCTGTTTCAGAAGATGTTATTCATTTATGTGCTTAGCACCGAGGCTAGATAATAACTAACTATGGCTGAGGTTAGGATGATGTTCATATGGGCGGAATCAAGATTAGTATACTACAAAATTTGCTCTTTTGAGACGTCACTGACTCCTAGTCTGCTCAAAAGAAAGTACTCCTCTTATGTTTCAGTTTCTTCCCACTTCTGTAACTAACTAAGATCAAATTGGAAATAGCCTAACTTTGATTGTCTACTAACCATGAGCAGAACAACTCGCTATTGAACTTATTACACTATTACTAAGAGTAATATAAAAGTATTACAATATTACGTTATCTTTTCATTACATTATATCAACAAAAACATTATTTTTTACTTTAAATTCATCTGTATATATTACATATTTTTATATTTTTATCTGTTTTGTACCATCACATCTCTTTTTAGTATTAACAGTCATTACAGTCCTATTGTTATATTGTAAATATGCTGTATACTGTTAGTGATATTTACTATAATACTTTAATTTTGTTGTATTGGCTGCTGCAGTGAGCATAATCACTATTTAAGTGCTGCAATTCCTCTGTTTGCTGAAATAAATTCGTGAATTTAATCTATTTTTTAATTAAATGAAATTTCATCTATGTGTTTCACAAGCAAAAAAGCCCTTACAAATGTACGATTTCAACTCTCTTTCTAAAGGATGCTCCCAAAGTTATTTTAATGCTGCGAGAAAATTCCGTGCATTTTGAGTAATGATAACGAATGTCATTTTGTTCTTCCCATTCATTGCAGATCAAGGCTACTGTGAAACAGCAGTTAAAAATTAAAATTTGAGTAATCACCATGCGGAAACATCGTCTAAGTATATATAGAGTGATTCTAAAATAGCTAACAGAAATATAAATGCGAGCAGAGGGAATCGAAATAAGCTGATTTTGTGATGGAAAATAGTTCATGAATATGCTGGCATAAAAGAAGGGCATTAACAGTAGGGAAGTAAGAAATTTAAGTCAAACCTAGCAAGAATTTTAATGATTCAGTATTTACAAATGGTGGTTGAAAAGACAACCACCAACAATAATATGAGATTAACATTAACGGCTCACGGGTTTGCCTATATTAACAAAGATCTCAAGAATTTAATGATTTCCAGCAGCATGTAATAGTCTGACCATTAGACTTCCTTCGAAGTGAATGGGACCTACGTAACGTACATGGTAGTCTTAATGAATCCTCAGAAGAAGGAATTTATGCATGCCATATCTTCTGAGAGGTTAAGCAACATGTACACTATGTCTCATCCAATGAGGATTAACAAGCAGCGTCGAGATAATTTCTGAAGTCCTTGCTGAAATCACTTGGCACTCTGACGTGTTGGAACTATATTAATTTGTGAGAATTGCTGGAGGATCATCAAAAAAGAATTTTCGTATTCTTTTTCATTTAGCTGAAAATTATTTACCTTCTAAATTTATGTAAAAATTTAGACAATCCTTTTTACAGTATTGCTCTTATAATTCAAAAATTAAATCCAGTAAGAGCTCAATCCGGTATACCTAATTTAAAATCACATTAAAGCATAAAACTTGTTAGAAGATTAAATAAATTACCCATTATAAAGAAGCCATATATCTTGCAGTTCGACCGCATAGATAGAATAGGAGCCCAAACAAGGAGAATCTTTTCTGATAGGTTATCGGACGAGAACCTCTATTTTTAGCATAGTATATGTGATCTCGTGCCATATATAGAGTATCATGAATCCAAAGGCAAGAACTGATGTTGTTAAAGTTAGCTGAAGTTAAAGTCGTAGCCTCCTCTCTGAAATGTTGTATGATGCAACTTTGTAGTCACTGATGCAGTCACTGATGCAACTTTTTGTAAATATCAAAAGTAAACATATGGAATATAATCATCCAGTTTCAATTCCTGCAGTCACTGCAAATATTATGGATTCATATTTTTCTTCTTTTAATTTCTTCAAACGATATGTTGCCTCGTATGCGACTCACATTCAACAGCTCTCGCGCTTGTAACTAAACCACCTTGAATATATATATACGAGGGTAAGTTGAAAAATAAGTTTTCCCTGTCGACTGTGGTCAGAGTTGTGTATGAAAGTCAAAAAATAGAATGAGACATTAAAGATATGACATACCTTTATTTTTCCACATGGGTACCAAGTACATTGAGACATTTATCATATCGCTTGATAAACTTCAAAAAGCCCTCCAGGAAAAAATCAGGGCTTTGCATATGGAAGAAGAGTTGAACGGCTTGTTTCACTTCAGTATTGCTTTCAAAGCGCCTTTCCCATGCGTTGTTCCTTGTGTGTCGAGGTCAATTGTCGGGGCACCCATCGTGCTGACCCTTTTCTGTATCGAAGAATGTCGTGGATGATGTTTCGAGCTCGCTCATTTTTAGATTCCAAGTTCTTCCGCTACTTCATCGATGGTGATACGCCGGTTCGCTCTAATCATGTCATCCACCTTCCTGACATTTGCATCTGTAGTGGCCGTGCGCGTCCGTCCAGCTCTCGGTATGTCCTCCACTTGCTGACGTCCATCACTGAATGTGCGACACCATCTCCGCACCATTTGCTTCGACATAACACCTGGCCCATAGACTTCCACGAGGCGGTTATGAATTTCTGTTCCTGATACTCCACGTGCCCATTCATAGCGGATAACCGCTCTCACTTCCTCCTTTGACCACGAATTCAAAACGCACCTTCTCTCCATACCTACCGGGACTCAAATGAGAGGCTGGTCTCCGCTTTGCGCAGGCACTGCAACAGCGCCATCTGCTTGATTTGCAGCGACCTCTACCCAATGGTGTATCGGTGACTTGCGCGTTTTCCTGCTGTGTTGCCTTTCGCCCATAGCCGTTCAACGCTTCTTCCATATGCAAAGCCCTGAATTTTTCTTGGAGGACTTTTTGAAGCTTATCAAGCGATATGACAAATGTCTCAACGTACTCGTACGAGAATAATAAAATAAAGGTATGTCATATCTTTAATGTCTCATTCTATTTTTTGACTTTCATACACAACTCTGACCACAGTCGACAGGGGAAACTTATTTTAAAACTTACCCTCGTATATATTATGCCACAGCTGGAATTCTTTGATATCGATTCGCTGACGTATTGAGTCTACAGGCAAGAAAAGAACCCAATATCTAAGTTTTTGAATAATACGTTTAAATCTTTATATATTCGGCTGCTCATTATACAGGAAAAAGGCTTTGTACATGCACTGGACTACTGTTGTATTGACTGAAAGTTTATACATTTTCGCTGAAGGTTTCTATATTTCCCACAAGAAATATCGGAAATCTCACTGTTCGTGTAATTCCTCATTTATACTACTCAAAATTTCCCTGGTGTCTGAAGTTAATGCCTGCGGTCTGCTTTCACCTGCCGATTTTAGCAGCGTGTTCTACTGCCTTAGTTCGTTATTTCCACACACATGTTTTATACAGAAGAAAAATCTGCTTATGTTGGTCTCATCTAATTATTATTAGTTATAATTAGTTTTTTCAGATGTTTTAAATACACCTTGTACATGCAGAAAATGGCTATGCAGCTGTAAATGTAACTTTAACCAAGTTTGCGCCACTTAGATGAATATGGCGTAATATAGCGTAAGTGACACAGACATGGCCATTGAATGAAAAAGCAAACATTCTTCCACAAAAGCTTATTTTTTTACTTTATTAATGCATGCAAATAAATTTAGTTTAGCTGTTTTACTGAATGTTTTGTACAAGTCCATTTTGTAATGATAATGTCAATTTTCCTATGAATATTTATATTTTTGGCAATTATTTGGTGTTCATAATTACAACATTATAGGGGCTCTATTGTAATGTCCGTGTTAGTCACATCATTACGCTGGCCCTTGATCTTGTGAACCGTATGTCCTAAGAATAAAGAAGATAATAAAAATAAAGAAGATGAATTTGGAAATAAGAAAAGATCGTACAGTTTACGGCTTTGATCTGGAACACAATTAATGAAAAACAGAATGTTGATAAATAAATTCTTGCTTGTTCAAGAAGTAAAGCAAAAAACTTTACAAAAGCATTGATGATGAGTTTCCCAGACTTCTCAAGAATATTAAAATTAAGCGTTTTTCATTTATAACTTATAAATTTGCCTTTCGAGACAGCTTATCGCATGTCTCATTTCCATGTTTCTGGTCACTGTTTTCTTCACATGTCTCATGTCCATGGAAAATGCAAACATTTTAGATCAAAATGCGAAAAAATTAAAATCATTATATAGTGAATTTGAAAGTTTATTTCATAGAAATTCAATTGAATATGATTAAGAACGAACGCTGATTACGAGAAAAGTGCATCAAGCATAACAACAAAATTAAACTCTTCTTGAAAACAAGTAAAAGATATTTTGACAACTCTACATTTGAAAATGTTATCTTTAGAGCAAAGCATTTCGAATAACAATTTAAATTTACCTACTTTAGTCAAATTTCTTACCGTATTTTAAAGACCCGAAATGATGGATTGTATTTTCGAATTCTTTTGAAAATACAATTGATCGAAAAGATTCATTTTCGAAGCTTTCAAAGTTTGCCTCGTTAAGAGCGTTTTTAACCGGAGTAGTTTTAAATGTAGTATCTGAATTACTGTTATGCGTCGATGATAATAGCCGTACGAAATTATTTAAAGATATCACCATTAATCACTTTAAGAAAAAAAATTTTAAACTTGCAAAGTGTTAGAAATTTTTTAAGGAAGGCGTATGATATAGCTAGATATCGCTTCATGAAATTTCTACGTAAGAGCATTCAAAATCCTATAGTCCACTTTTGATTTCAATTGCATTACAGTTATTGACAGAAAATCTTGTTTTAGATTTTAGACGAAACGCAACTTCAAAAAGTAATCTGATAAAGTTTCTGATCTTCTGCGGTCAATTTTAAAATGTGAGGCTAAATGTCGCGAATAAACATGTTTAGTTTTAAGGGGCAGAAAAGGTTTAAATAAATTTAAACTTTTTTTGATATTTCATCATGCAACTTTCTTAAATCTGAAATACTTGAAACAATTAATTGTAAATATTCTTAAAATATCTAGCACTTTGTAAGTTTAAATATGTTTTTCATAAAGGAATTGATTATGATATCCTTACGTAATTTTGTTTAGTTATTACTTTGCGCTTGATTGAAATCCTGTTATTACAATTAAAGCTGCTCCAGTCAGACAGGTTATTAAATGGACAAATATTTCAAATATCGAAAACGAATCATTTCAGCCAATAGTACTCTTAAATGAATTCCTAAATTTACTTTCCAATGTTTCGGATCTATACTGTAGGGCGTTTAACTGAAGGAAGTAAATTTAAGTTGCTATTGGAAATGCTTTACACTGAAGATAAAATTCATTCGGATATCGAGTTGTCAAAAAGCTACTTTTTGTTTCTTTGACCCCAACATACGCTTTATTTTATTATCATTTTTCTACATTTTGTCCCTGCAAAAATCGGGAATTTAAATTTTTACCTTGCGACAGTTTTGAGCATGAATCCCTCGCATTTGATAAATAAACTCACACAAAATGCTGAATATAGAAGACTCTAGCATCAATAAATTTTAACGGCACTCGTTGATACTAGAAGAGGAGCCGGAATATAAATTTTAAGCAGACCTGATTCGAATAATAACAACAGGATGAGTGTGTCAGGTGATTTAATCTAAACATTCAAACCCTCAGCTTGACAAACCTAATTTGCAAAGGAGAAGTTATAATAAAGACGTAATTCATGATAAACTGGTTAATTAACACAATGTATTACGGCTGTTCTTAGACGTTATTATAATTCCAGCTAAAGGTGAAAATGAAGGTATTAAATTTCTGAAAATCAGTCGTCTCAAATTGCTTCTGAATACAGACTTGGAATTATTTTTAAGAAAACAAATTTTGAAGTCCTAAAATTAATTTCTTTGTCATGCTATCAAAAATAATAATGTTCTCCTATCATCTTAAAACAGCTGTTGTTATTAGTTATTCGGAATCTAAAATTCACAAATACATACAAAGATTTCTTGGTATTACTGGATATTTTTCCAATTTACTCCAAAATTTTCAATAATTGGTCAACCATTTTGTAATCTTATAAAAGATGATGATTTCCGCTTTGGTAAAACAAGAAAAAATTCTTAATCTCTCGAAACAAATTTTATGTGACAAACTCGTTTTCAACATCTATGAGAGCAGCAATAATGCAATACACATTGATGGGCAGTATCCATAGATACGGTTGCATTATGATGCAAAGTTAGATCAATTAAAAGATAACTAACACCAAAACGAAAATTATCAGGCAGGAGCTTGTGTAATAGCTGCATATAAAGCTTTGAAAAATTTGAAGTATATCAATAGAGAAGCAGCTCAAAATTTGATTGGATGTAAAGCATTTAAAATGGTCATTGACTTGAATACACGAATAGCACGTTGTGCATGGATGTTAGACTTCAAATGCGAAATAGAACGGGAATACGAATGACACATGATGACGCATGGAGCAGTTTCCCTGTTGAGGTCATCACTCAATATAGCCTGATTTTGAAAATACGAAATGCTCATGTTCAAGATGATTACATAGGAGATATTTCAAAAATGTTTTACCGGTTGAAGCTCTTGAAGATTATTATGTTAAAACCGATATACTTTATAAATTTGTAGAAAAAAAACTAAGTATTTTTGTTTCAAAATCAATGTAAACTGATATAATTGTGGACACACATGGTCTGTACATTTCTTTAAACCTAACTGAGGAGATCATCAAATGAGAATTTTGCATAAATAAAAAGAAATCTGATAAATGTATTGCAAATTTTCATTCTTTGTGTGTTCATTAATCGTAAATGTGGTAAGCAAGTTGCATCGTAAACTCAAGCAAGATGCATCGCTACATATATATCACGTTCATCATTCCGGATCCATCGCAAGTATTCATAAAAATTACAAGTATACTAAATTTGCTATTATGGACTCCTTTAGGAAGGTTTTATGACTTCAATCAACATAATCTACTGTTAGAGGCAAAGTAATATCTAAACTAGAAAATGAAAAATTCGTCTTTGATAATTCTTTGCGTATAATTTCCGAAAAAGTCCCAGCATTTACTTTATTCTTGAGTTTATTACTCAAAACCAATATCCAGGACATTAAAAATACTTTTAACTGTCTCGTGCCAGTAGACAAACTGCGGAATTAAACTCTGTCGTAATTTCTGTTGCGATTAATTTAACAAATCAACTGGACATCATTACAACTACATTCGAACTCATGTTTGAAGTAAAGTAAAAGGTTAAAATCGTGATACAGTTGCAGAATTGTTAAATTCCGAAGTTAGATTTCATCAATGCACGCGATGATTTTCGAACGGAAACTAAAAAGGTGATTTTAAAAACACAAACTACAAATCATCAAAATCTGCAGTCAAAGATGCAAACCGGCCTGTAACTTTCAACATCATGACGTAATGATCATAATATGGTCCTGGTGTTAAGCTTAAATCCTAATTGCTCGGAGCACACTCAATCATGAGGATCAAGGCATGGGAGACTTATCGTGTTGAAAAATGCGGTTTTTTAGAGAGAAGCTATGAAATCATGTTTATGAAATCCTAAACAAGATTTCATTTGTTGTTTAGTAGTAGGAGTTTCTTTCTTTCCTTCGTACTATATTTTAGCAAATTTAAGTTGTTATATACCACTATTTTCTGACGTGATCAAAACCCCATCAACCTCAAAGACCCCCTGTTTTGATAGTCTCAGCATGTATTCAGGCAGTCCTTTAGTGCTGTGACTTCTATGAAATGGATAGTTGATTTCCTTGCATAACGTCTTCCATACACACTACGTCGTGGCACAGGAATTCAGTGGCGGCTGTAAACTCTAAAATGATCTGCCAGGTTATCGAGTTCAAATTCCAACGGCCATTTATAGGCAAACAATGATTATGATAAATAAGTTTTTTCACAGCTTCTTAGTATCTAAACTGGTTTCATAATGTACATACTATCCGTCTTGGAGCGTGTAGTCCTTCTAACAGTTCAATAATTGTTTCCCCTGGTTTCCAAGATAGTCCAACACAAAGTTTAGTATAATAAAAAACCTATATTCAAACATATTTTTCAACTGTGAATTTTGAAACATGGGGAAAAGTACTGTGCTTTAACTTGATAGGCACAAACAAACACTGAATTTCAAAGGTATGAAGCTTTGCATAAAACACTTGATACGCCTTTGAATATTTGATTTTACAAACGTTTTGTTAAAGCGGGTTTTGAGTTCTAGTAATTAAACTTCGCATTCTATGATATATAAAGTAGACTATCACAATATACCTGTATAAGTATTTTTTTCAAGTCAGTATATTAATACCACATGACATTTTAAGTATCAATGTAATTTCATCGATAAACGTGGTATTTAACTTGACTATTATTATAAAAATTATTATTAAAATCTCCATAGAAGTAACGTAACAAAATATATTGCCTTTAGTACAGGGTGCTTGCTATTAAGTAGAAAAATTGTAATTTAAGTTGATGTCTCTATTGAAAATGTTTAAAGAGAGTTCAAATTAATACGGCTTATAAAAATAGGCAAAGCAGACCTTGGTTACCTAGGCTGTAAATCAATGAGTCTGGAATAAATCTATGCCAAACATAATGTTTGCTTTGGCTAATTTTAAGTTTTACTTTGGCGCGTTACTCTTCTGTCTTGAAATATGGCTCATCTTTAAATACATGCATAACTACGAATTGGATAATATTTCTTAGGCGCACTGTGATTGAACATACTTCCCTCCATATAATAGGTTCAAAATATTTGGTATTAAGTGCAAAGAAGTCTGAAATAAGATTTATTAAGGAATGTACATTCAGAAATTGTTATTATGGTAGTTCAGGGCACCAACCACTGAGCAGTAGATAAAAATGTTCTACTGCTATAGGTTGTCACTACTCATCTAACGTTTGAGCGATTTACATCGCTACACTAATGCGGAGCTCGAAGATGCGCATTTTATCTGTGAAAGGGAGGTAGCAGCTCAGAGGCAATACTCGGAAATCGTACCTCCCATGAGTATTGCTCTGTTTTATAGTTATCAAAATATTAAGTGGCATTTCAAAATAAAATAATTATAATTGTATATAAACAAACACAGAAAGTATGAGGAAGACCAACAACATGGAGAAACTGCCTTCTTAGAGAAAGTTCAGAACATTGCACACTGTGTAGAGAATTTTTTGCTGAACAGCTTCCCGAGGCGGCTTGCAGTATCCTCTGTGATGGATATTGTGCTAGAACAGTAGTGCGAAAGACCAAACCCGTAAATCCATAGGTGACGTTATGGTGCTCCTTTCACCTTTTCCTTTCACAAGTGCGTTTTAGATGCATCACATGTATAAAACACATATCAGTGAGTTTCGCTTTCAGTAGCCATGCATACCGCTCCAGAACGCGACTGTCATAAACGGGCTGAAAGCGGCTGAATGTCGCATCCAGAACGCGGCTGGCATTAATATGCTGTGAGAGTAAATATTTAGTTATAAAATCTGTTTATGTGTCTCTCTTTCTCTGTCTTTACATTTTTGACAGATAAGTTTTGACCAAATTACATAAACAACAGCAAGCAACAGCGTTCTTAAATTTTATAATTCTGGAAATGATTTCATAGAAATTTTAACTATAACTTGTCTATTTTTACATCTCGTGACAAAAGTAAAAACTAAATAGGATAAGTGTATTCCATAAACTCTTCCGAAATAAATTTACACTGAATTACAGCAAAAAAAGAGTCTTAAATCTTTAACTTGCTACCCTACAAATAAGTCAACTACATTTTCGAATTTCCTAAAGTAAGAACCTAATTAAAGACTTCGACTTCCAAACGCAGCCTAAACGTATGGTTAAAATGTCATTAAGACTTGTCTACGACCCGAGTCAACATATTGCTTCAATAAAAGCAATCTGACATACCAAAATATCAGGAACCAAAATAAAAACTATTCCCTTAACATTTCGACACGGAAGTGTACAAGGTCGATAAACTCTGGAAAAGAACTTCTTGTACTTCTCTTCTTGAGTGTCATTAAGGGCCACTTACTTCATCGATCCGACCTCCTCTTTATCTCTCATTTTTCATCACTAATGGTCTTCCAGGTCGTACGCAAGGAAATGTTTCTCCAACGGCACAAAATGGCGCGCATATGTCGCCTAATTTGCTACTTTCGACGGAAATCGAATGAATGACTTAACGATTATTCCCGCATATAATCAATACGATCTACTTCTTAATTTTCATCATCAGATAGGAAGTGATAAATCAAGCTTGATGAAATTCTTCAAGTGCTTATTTTTGCCAGAGAAGCTAACAGTATCATATTCAATAAGTACTTTGCAGAAATAGGTATTTCTACATTTTTATGGGTTGGAAAGCGGTAAAAAAAGAACGAAGGCGAATATATACGATACATATCAAGCTTCCCGAGATCCTTTCCTTAATGTAAAGATGATGGCTTTTGAATTAAAAAACGACATCTCATTTGAAAACTAATCGTTTTATTTTTTAATACTGAGATAATATTTAAGTATTCAAAGCTGATAATATTATCTTCCTGAATTGCATTTGTTTTTGTTTGAAATAAATCTCAGTATCATAACACAAATAATTACCTTTAAAAAATATTGTACCATATATCTGTCTGAAACTTTTTATTATATATTCCATTTTGGAGGAGAAGGATAGCTTAAAATTCAATTTTGGAATGTTTTTGGATTTTGGAAATTCAATTGGCTGTTTGTTTTCCAGAAATATCTATACATTTGGGCAGACTAAGGGAGATCCATCGAAATACATAAGTTATTTTTTATAAAACCACAGTTTGTAAAAGTATATACTATTCTTCCACACTTGATTATGTAGCGTAAATGGTTTGTACAACCACCTAGCAATAGCAGATCTGTGGTGCGAATCCCATCTAGGAGGCAGTTGATATTTACCTTCTTGAACTAAAATGACTAATGGTCTCTGCATTTGAACTTGTGCATGATGTTAAAATCAGCTTTAACAAACTTTTAGATCACAATTTTACTTACATCTTCTTATGCGTAATTATACTCTAAACATATTAAAATTTTGAAACTTACCATTGTAAAACTTAGCTTTTAAATTTAATAATATTTCCAAATTCATTTCCAGTAACCGAAGGTTTAACACCATTAATTGCTGGTAATTTGTCTTGGATTCGACCCAGGTTAATAGGCGAACTGCATGCTTGTTTTTCGTGCTTCTACGAAATTATCTCTTAGGATTCTATTAAAACCTCCCATGTTAAACTTCTCCAGAATTAGTGCATAATTTTTTTACACTCTTGGTCTGAAATCGTCTATAGAATTCTGTAACATTTAAATAAAGCTTCTGCAATGTATATAGTGATCCTATAGAAGTACGTATAGACATTCTATAGAGATTCTGGGAGAATTTGTACAGTTTCGAAGAGTCCCACGTATAGAACCTTACATGATATGTATAAAAGTTTACTAAAAATGTCAGATCCAGTTTTAAGATAACTAGGCCACATTCTAAGAATTTTAAGCAAATTCTAATGCATTAATTTTCTCTAAAAGATCCTATGAAAACATTTGAGTATTTAAAAGCATTATAAAATAAAAAAAATATTCTTTTATTTATAAGGTATTTCTCCCGCCTTCTTCGTATGCCTTCGCGGTGTAGTAGTCAGCACACTCAACCCGAAACCGAGAGGTCCGTGGTTCGAATCCCGGCGAAGGCGTTGCTTATTTTTTTTTTTATCCCTCCTGCTTCTGAAGTATCCTAATGTCATTACATACTATTAATTTTTGTTTGTTCCAATGGCGGGCCCTCAGCCGACTTCGGCTTGGCCACTACTAAGGTCAGAAGCGGTGGTCACTTTATTATGGAGACACCTAATAGGTGGGCCACCTTTGCCTCCTATGAAGAGACGAACAGTTGCAGTCATGCCTTCTCCGGGATTCGAACCCAGGCCCTTTGGTATTGTAGCCGGCTTCCCTAACCACCATATCGTCTGGGCGACACATACTATTAAATAGAACGAATTAAAATTTAATTTTTTAATTTCATTATATATTACAATAAAAATAAGTACATTTAAATAACTGCTAGTTTTCACTAAATTAAGAAACCGATTATTTTGCCATGGGTAAATGCATAAAAAATAAAATATCAATTTAAGAAATTAAAATTTTATAATTCATTTAATCTTCTAACAAGTTTTATGATTTAATGTGATTTTAAATTATGTATACCGGATTGTGCTCTTACCGGATTTAATTTTTGAATTATAAAAGCAATACTATAAAAAGAATTGTCTAAATTTTTACATAAATTTAGAAGGTAAATAATTTTCAGCTAAATGAAAAAGAATAAAAATTACCATTAAAATTATGGAACACTTATGAATACACCAAATTTATTTTGGCTCATCTGTAACCTTGTATATTACGTAAGAATTTCAAGAGTCCCTTTCGATTAAATCTTTAAAACAGTGCAGATTTCTGTAGAACATTCCATAAAGGTTTTTTTGCATTTTTATATGATTTCTAGAATTTGTATGATTTTTCTGCTTTTTAGATTTGTTTGTATGATTTTCTTCTTTACATTTTTCTATGATTTTCTTCGTATGATTTTTTTCAATATTGCTATAGAATTCTATTTTGTGAAAGCTTTATAAAACTTCTTAAAAATTTTTCCGAAGCAACTTAAATAGAGCTATAGCAGCGTTTATGAAATATTTGTAAGCGTGGGTTTTCTTTGTGTAACGTGAATACAAACCAGAATCCGTTAGAAATCCTCCACGAAGGCATACATTAGGAAGATATCCCTCATGTGCTTTCCCGCATTGCAATGACCATAACCAAGCTGATTTTGCAGCTTTAGATTTAAACGTTGCATATCAAAGTAAACTGAGCAGACTGATAATTCATACTGGTTTTATGAAAGAATACCGTGGTACTAATCTTAAATAACGTTTCGTAATTTAAATAAAGCGATTTAAAGAATTTAATTAGAATTCGATTTTAATTTCGCACTGGAATTCAGTTATAAAGAAATAAAAAATGTGTATCCCTCAATCAGATAGCAACTACTATAATATTGCGGAATTAGCGGATATATTTTCTTTTCTGTGAAGTCTACTTAGTTTATATTAGTTGGTGTACTTCTCTAAACAAATACGACAAGTAAGTATATTATTTCTCATTGTAAATAGTGAAACAATAAATGTTGCTTTACATACATGTATGCGCTGAGTTTGATATACAAAAACTACATTGTGAAGAAAAATAAGCAAGATATAAAAATTAAACTTTAACTATATTACCGTTTTAGAATTACTTTATTAGAATCCTAAGAAATAGTTTTATGTTTTTCTTAAAGTAAAAAGTTTTAAAATTCGGCATATTCCTTTCGCTAAATTATTCCTTTTTATTTAACATCCTTTTAAATTAACATCCTTTTTAAAATTTTACATGCGTTTGTAAATGCAAAATTCATTTTATATTTCTTAGAATTCAAAATATAGTATTAAAAGCTTATTTGATTCAATTTATGTTCTGATTTTTCTTTCACTTTACTACAATTTTTGTAAATCGAACTCAACCTGAATATTTGCTCAACATAGCATTTATTTTCCCACTATTTACAAACTGGCAATTAAAAGTAATATCATTATACTTGTAAGGTTTTAGTTAAACTTATAAGGTATTTCTCCCTCTTTCTTCGCATGCCTTCGTGGTGTAATGGTCAGCACACTGAGCCGGTATTTCAGAGATCCGTGGTTCGATTCCCGGCGAAGGCGTTGCTTATTTTTCACCTCTCTTGCTTCCAAAAAAATACCTAATGTGTCTACACTGGCGCCCGAACTAAAAGGGTTGTGGATGATGACTCTCCACACCCAGGATTTGGCGACTAGGTCCCCTAAAACCCTAGTCGCCCTTTAAAAAGGGGAGTATATAAGGTATTTCTCCCTCTTTCTTCGCATGCCTTCGTGGTGTAATGGTCAGCACACTGAGCCGGTATTTCAGAGATCCGTGGTTCGATTCCCGGCGAAGGCGTTGCTTATTTTTCACCTCTCTTGCTTCCAAAAAAATACCTAATGTCTCTACAAACTAACAAAGTTTTATTTTAATTTGCCTTTTTCTATCTGTTCTCATTTCAACTTCCCGTTAGAATAAGCGCGCGTTTCAGCTTTATGCTAATTTGAAGTGGAGCCAAGTTCTATTTAAACAGTAGGTAGGAACCTTTCAGGGTGAGAAAGCGTTTAGTCTCAGACCACTGTTACTCTATTTGACGTTCGCCTGACCAGCTAGTATTTAAATTCTAAGCCGTAGCGCTGTTACGCTATTACTTATTGAAGTAATTTTAAGTACGTTAGTATTAGTTAAATCTTGCTACGCACCATTTAGCATAGAGGCCGACCTCGCGTTTATAGCTCTGTGAGCAACGACTACTAAATTTCTAATTAGTTTTAGCAAATTAAATTTGATTCTTCAGTTTAGACCCAAGTGGCGGTCATTATTTTCTGCATCCCTCCCGAGTTGGGAAGTGGCTGTAAATAATGGCGGTTTAATAAAAGAGGATTTTAAATCCTTCTTACGTATAGTTATTCTACCACTTAATCACAGTATTCTACCACAGAACATAGCTGCATTCAGCTCCCTGTTCCAGATCAGGACTTAAAGTCATCACGAAGATGTTTGCCAAGAATATGCACAGAACACTTAGTCCTGACATACTCTGCAATTTAAGTCTTCATCTGCAAACAGGGCATGCAAATAAAGTAAATTTTAAATTTTATGACATTTACTGGCGACAATTATCTGCCTGCATGTTTGCGTATCAAGTACTTGTATTTTAATTAGATTTTGGTCTATACTGGATATAATGCACAATGATGACGAAAGACAAATTTTTAAATGCATGCGTAATTTAAAGATTAAGTAAGATTCGTACGATTTACTGTCAGTTTGTAAAAATGTCTTATTTAAAACATTTGTTGCCTCTCCCACACTTATTAAAACTCTTTTTGACCCTCCCATGCTTAATGATCTTATCAGCATTCTGATGAATGGAAGGTTAAGAAAAACCGAACACTGAGTAGGTACCCACAAACTTAACTTAATAAATGCTATAAAAATAGAACTCTTCATATTTGAGTGGAATTTTTTATCGCCTGATGGCGAGAATTTTTGTTAGATTGCTTTCATATTTGGTAAAGTTTTATATCAATTTTAGATTGTTTAGCTTTCAGTTGTTGTTGCCCTACCATCAACCTCTCGAGAGGTTTCCCGCTCATTTCGAGTGCCTTCATTCCGCACTGACACATCCATGCCTTCTCTGGAATTCAAGCGCGGGCCCTTCACGGCAGTCAGCGACGCTAACTAACCATTGTACCTGTTGGGCGTCAACTTACAGTTGTTCATGAGTTCATTAAAACGTTTTGCTGTTTAAAATATTAATTGCTTAAAAATATTCGCAGTCTCATGCAATTTGATATTTGCTTGTGTTTACCTTAATATTTCCTTAAAAAAGATAAATTATAACTGTCAATACAGACGGATTTAATGTATTCCGATTACGGCGAAGCACGCGATTGTTTATCTTCCCAGAAGGAAGGAAACGTTTTAAGATGATCTGGCTTGTATTCAGGTTCCACTTGTAAAAATGCCAAGAAAACTTCCATGCAACCAGCTCGTTCGCCAGGATTTGAACCCGTGTCGAGCTAGCTGTGCTCAGTTATTTCAGATGTTCTGCGAGTGGGGATCCGGAGTCATTTAAAATTTTGTTTCGAAATCTTATATACTGATTTAGTGTGATAGATGTCGCAGTATGAGGGTTAGGGTTATTTGAATACAGCAAAGGACACAGAGCTATCGGCCTTCGCGTAGCCTTTTCTGAGGGAAACTGGGTCATGTTACATATGGAGAAAACCGCGGAAACCAAACAGGTAGGAACCCCGTTCGTTTGTTTGGGTTCGAACCTAGGTCGAACTGCCACTGGTGAGGCCGTAAGGGAAAAATAAATATTACCGCAACGTTCTGTATATCTACTTTCTATCCTGGCTTATGGTCCCACACAGGCATTCACACACCTGCAACGCTACAATAAACTGCAAATTGCCGAAACTAAGCTTAACATACTTCAAGCTAATCGTCGGCATACAGCGGCACTCGGAACTTGAAATCTAACTAATAAATAAAAAATATTTTATTTCTGAAATAATCTTGAATCGAAATTAAGGATTTATAAGCTAATGATTTATACAGTTATCCATCAGTCTTATCACTTCATTTCTTTCAAACAACACTTTGCATTGAAACAAACAAACGAACTTGAAATAAATTTAATTGTATTTAGAACCAATAAATGACAGTTAAATTTACTTTTTAAAGATGATTATTTATTTCCCAAAACTATTAAATATATTAATATTTATTGCTTATTATTAATTCAAAAATTTAAAGACGTTTCGTATTATTTTAGGCGTATTTTATCCATGTACCCATTACTAATCGCTAGGCTTCTTGACGCGTCCATACTTTAAAAAAACACTGCCCTATGTGTAGCGTAAATATAAGCCCGTTTTTATTAGGAATTCCTCCAGGGAAGTATCTCTTTCGTTAGGGGCATAGACCTCGTGTGCTATAACTCCAAACATGAATTTGCAGGATTTTATGCATGAATCACCTGAAGTAGTTCAGAATATGACATTATTCGTGGCAGAGAATACTACGCAGACTACGCAGAACTCGATACAATTCAGAGCAGAACTAAGAGCACCAGCAGTAGAATAATAAAAAGCCTAATTCACCATGTTCAAGGAATTTCTTAGCTGCATTTCTATGATTTCAATTAATCTGAACACATGACAATTCAGTAGCATTTAATCAACGCACTATAGACAATTTAATAACGAGGAATTCAGTAAAAGGTGTTCCAGTATAGTAAAAAATAAATAAATGTTCAACTTGTCTGGATATTTGTACTATTCCACAGATTGCGTAGTGCACTTTCAATCTTAAAGATAATTATATGAAACTGAAAGCCGAATTTATATGCAAATGGATATTAACTTTATGAGTACATTTCAAATGTATAGGTTAATATTATTACTCCTGTTTGTACATATATATGTGTATATTGTTAATTGAATTGTAATAGTGCATTTTTTAAAAATTTCTCTTGCATTCCAAAAATTGTATTAGTATACTTCTATTTCCAAAATTAACATTTACAAATACTATCTAAAGTGCCGATCCACTTCTACTTAGGGTTTGTCAGCTACTAGCTATACTTTGTGAAGATAGCTGAAACTCATATGTGATTCATATCCCGTGATCAGGAGTTAGCTCAATAGCGCACTAATTCTGCTACTACTTCTACTGCAGAAGTTGGAACACAACGTTAATTAGTGCTAAATTTAATTTGTAGTAATATTAAAATATTTAGTAATGCAGGAAAACTGCCCTCTGGGAAATAAATAATGATTCATCTTTATGTCTATATACTGGTACTATCGTTTCTCTCAGATCTATGTTTATGAACTGAAGAAGGAATTTATCAATATTGGGAAAACTGAATGAAGTACTTCATTGTTTCAGTTTTACGAACGACTTTCCTATTCCCAACTCTTAATTTCCATAAAGACCAGCAGCATCTTAGCATTTTTGCTAGATTTCAAAGGGAAATGCGAAACGTAGGCCTTTTAGAAAAAAAGATAAAAAAGCATGGAGATATTTTCGCATTTGAATAACATTCATATAGTAATTTCAGAAACTAATTTACTGTATCAAATTTAGATTAACTATTTTCTGTAAAACTTCTACAACATTTCTAGAAATGAATTTTATTTGGATTTACAAACTATTTTGTGCTAAAGTTAAACTTCCCAGATGGTAATTTACCCACTGGAGAGTGAGGCTTCTAGGAGCCTGCTGATTTCCTTCGTCTTTTGTCTCCACATACCTCTAATCGTTCACTGAAATGACCAACTTCCGGGCTACATAATACCTCCTATAATTGTAAATTGCTTAGTAACGAGAGATAACATTGAATGGGGGAGAAAGTAAGTTTCTTTTCTTATCCCCCTTTTTTGTAAACATCCTGTCATTCTGTTTTTGTCAAAATCGTTAAAAAGATACATTCACTGAGATATTAAAATTTTTGAGTAATAAAATTAGGAAAAGTGTCGTATATATTTATCACTTTTCATAATTTTTTACTCTTATTTTTTTTAGAGGAGATATATATATAGTAAGATATTTAAAATAAACTAGCTGCAAAAGGATGAAAGAATTCAAATTATAATGCAAATATCCCATCTATTTCGAAAACAAAAGGAATTCTCCTTTATCCTTTCTGTATTTGAAAGATTATAAGATTACAAGAAATAAATAAATGGAATAAAAATAAAATAAGAAAGTGAAAGAAAAATTAATAGTTAATAAATTAGAGAAAAATCAGTCTTAAAGTTAAATTTAAATGTGACAGTACTTTTCCCTCTAATTCCTAAGCTTAAGAAAGTAGACACATATATGCATATTATTTCATCTGTCATTCCGAAGTAATGAAAAAGCAGTGCCAGAAAAAGCAGGATTTAAAAATTTGCGAGAATAAGAAGAATTTTGAATGTTGCATAAATAGAGAGATAGCACGCAGAAACATTAGGTTTTCCCCTGAAGCAAAAAGTATGAAAATTCCGCGATACCCTCATTGTGATTCTAATCACTGGGTCTTCCAGATTGCTATATGGATGAGCTTCCATTTATACCAATAGAACACATATGGGAGAATACCATAATTTCTTTCATTTACTTCCACTTTGGGCGATTGAGAAGAGACACGATATCCAGACACGTAGTTCACGTGAATTATCGACTACCACGCTTTAGTTCGGGTTCATTGTCAGCAATTTAGGTTTTTCGGAGCAGGAAATATAAAAAATAAGTTAAATTCTCCCATGTGTTCCCATAGTTCTCCCAACTTCTGTTTACCGGCTGCAACCAGCAGTATTACTAGAGCACGCAAGGAGGAATTTCATAATTGGCTATCATTAAAATGTATACTGAATGGATAATTCTAAACTTTCAATAGCTTAAAAACAATGTTAGTACCAAAATTAAATTATTTTTTTGTATTTTATAAGAAACAAAAATATATTTATTAGAATGCCAGATTTAACCTTTTCAATTATGCATAATTTTATACGCTCATAACTAGAAATTCTTTATGAATGAATTTTTTTATATTTCTAATGAGCTAAATAAATAAAATATAAATATACATAAAAATAATTGGTAGTATCACTCTTATTTTAGTATCTACATCTGAAGTAACTAAAGCTGTAATAAGGGAAATTATTTCAAGTTATGATTTTAATTGAAAAACAAAAACACAAACAACTATGTGAAAACAAATAGCTTATCTTTCAAAACTAACTTTCCCTTATTAAAAATATTGTATTGCTGACAAATGTTAACACGACATTTAATCTACAATATTCAGAAATACTTGCCTATTAGATTAATATGGGTATCGCATATTTCCATTAAATCTATTCATACAATTCCCAATTTAAGTTCCACGTACTTTTAGAGAAACAGAGCATTAATTATATAGTGTTAAAGATATCTATATATACAAGAATAGAGGGAAAAGTATTTTACATCAGTCGCATTTGAACCTGCTAAAATTATCTGTATCAAAGGAAGCGTATAGGAAACAAGTGTCTTATTTTTTTTAAAATCAAAACTCAATTTTCAAACACATACTTTTCGCTTAATTCAAACTAATAAGACAATCATATTATAAGAATACCTTATCAGAAACAAAGTAAAACTAAATAATTTGAAATCGGTATTGAACAGATACTTAAATAAACTTAAATAGCGATTATCCAATGATAAGAGTAGCAAATAAACTCTTTTTGATATTTTGTTTCGACAAAGGTATATAAATGGCCAAAAATACGTCGGAATGTGTGTTATGTGTAATTTAGTTCACTTTATCTGACAGTAACATCAGAAAAAACCCACGAAATTCATCGTGGCAAGGAGTGCAATATTGCGTCTGTCGTTGGCAAGCGTCTTGAGCACCATACAGGTGACAGTACGACTTCGCTCACTTCCGCCCTCAATTTTGATGGAGAGCACCCCTAGGAGACGGGTTCAAGGGTCTCCCACTCCTCTTTTTATACCACTAACCTCTCGAGAGGACTTCCGGCTCGCTGCATATTAAGAGCGCCCCCATGGGGCATGGACACTATACATTTATAAACAGACAAGCCTTCTCCCAGATTCGAACCCATCCTTTACGTAGTAGGTTTTCCTAACCACTATACCGTCTAGGCGGCTAAAGTGAGAGTGTTTGTCAGTTCATCAAAAGATTCAAGAATAAATGCTGTTAAGAATGCAGTGGTCACCCATTGTCAGTTGAGATCATACATACTTGAAAACTTGCATATGATATATTACAGAGTTGCAATCAATTACGCAAAGCATAGAAAATTTATTTGAATTGGCTTGGATAAGAGTTACCTTGAAAAATTCTTATCGTTTCATGAATAATTCAATTTTCTAATGCAGCTTCTTGAAAGTATGCGAATTTGAGAGTACCTTTCGTCGTACGGAACATAAAATAGGGAAAATTTTAAATGAAAACTGACAAACAGAATTTTATTTTAAATTGACTATACTTTAATTGATTAGAATTTTATTTTAAATTTTCATATTGTCTTTCTTAAATTCTATGTCATTTGAGTACACTAATTTCAATTGTTCGTTAAGATACTGTAATGCCGTAATATAATTTGTAAGTGGAAGTTTCCTAATTTCCAGCTGAGTCTTAAGCAGAAATATTATACGAAAAAAAAATTAAAGTTATAATTCATTTAACTAAAACTATGAGAATTTAATCTGTAAATGCGGGAAAGGGAGAAAATCCTGTCTTTGAACACTGATAAATAATTCTTCCTAGTCTGGCATAAGATTGCACCAAATTTATTTGAATTTCCGTTTGATTTAAGAATGCAGTCTCTCAAATCAACTTAATAAATTTTAATTTTAAATTTCATATTGCTAGCAAATGCACAATAGCTGAAATTACCGAAATATTTTTAGAAAACCGGCAAAATTCTAGAAATTGATTTCAAATTCAGAAAAACTTACGCTAGGAAAATTATTGTTTGATCATTCCCATGATCAAAAGATCAAGCATTTACGAGGATTAATTTGACTATTAGAGAACAATTTCTGAAACAAACATCAGCGCTAAATATGAATAAGTATACCAAATTTTGAAAAATTCCTGAGGAATATTGTATTGTTATTCCAAGTACATATGAACTTATAATGTCAAGAAAACTGGATTGGTAAAAAAGTGTTAAAATTTAATTTCCCGAAATAAAATAATCATCCAATAAGCAAATACAGAAATAAAATAGTGAAAAAGTAAATACGTAAAACACATCGAAAAATCGAGAATTTATAACAAAGAATGCAAGCTAAAATGCATCACGATTTTGAGATGCGAAACCAAGGAACAAGTAGTACTTGCTGCTATTCATTAGCGGGGAGATCTTTTATGACTTACCTACCATTCTAAGGGGAAGCGAACAGCCCGCCCTAGGCAATGGCCCATCTTAAAAGCGTTTCCGGAAAGCAAAACAGACCTTTCTGAAGGGACTTGTTAGACAAAAATACAGCCGTTTTCAAAGCATTTTGTTCCGAAGGGTGAGCCCATGAATGGGATAGTGAAATGATTATGGAACTGGCAAAATCTGTGATTTCCACAAATGGATCCATTTGACGTCTCAAAGGACACAATACCAGCCAATCAACCAAGTGCAGTACCTTAATTCGCTTACAGTTTTCTGATTCATTATCACTTCCTACATCCGATAACTTAGCTTCAGAAATTTTCTCACAGATTTCTGCATCTTCTACGTAAAACGCTTTCGTGCTTGCCATTTTAGCGAATAAAATTACTAAAACGTACTACCTAGAAAGCAAAACTGCGCAGTAAAGTCAACTGACAGATAGTACTACAACTAATCGTAACAAGAAAAAAAAACAATACGCATAAAAATGAAAAACTAACGTAGCGCAATAAAAACTCAAGCAAAAACATAATTCTGTGGGGCACGTCCTAGGAAATCTGAATGGCAAAACGTAAATTTACGTGAATTATCCATTAATTGTTAAATTGCCTATACAAGGTTACCATTACTCCCAGTTGTTCACAACTAATTATTCAATCTAACTCATGAATTATGTAATAATAATAATACATTGAAAATTTTTACTGCAGATGTGATATTTATTATTATCAGATAAATCATGGATTAAGCAATGTTAGATGACCAGCACATGATCATTAATAAGTAAACAAAAGTAGCGTTAATAAGTAAAATGTGTGCTTTTTGAGAAGGAAAACCCAAGTTCTGATAATAGCAGTGCTTAATACCTGGCGACCGTGAGACTGGTGGATACTGATGTTCGCCTGAGTTTACAACCCGGGTTCTCCCATCCCAGCGGCGAATATGCTGGCTGCATGCGATGTTACGTGGTTTTTTCAATGTATAACGTGAATATGAGTCATGTTCCCTCAAACGGTTACGCTCATCTCTTAAAGAGATATCTCTTGAAAGTTTTGTCAAAATTGAGATAATCCCATTCTGATAACATTAAATGTATGTTCTCTTCAGAACTCCACAGCAGAGCTTACAGCTTCAGCACAATTTGCAGCATACGCTGGAGAAAGTTATAATTCCTTACAAACTACTACTGATTTCGTATATTGGGAAGTTTCATAGATTTAAAAAAATGATTTTAAGGTGCTTTAAAATATCATTGACAAAAATTTAAACATTTACCTATGTTGGAATAAAATAAAAAAAAAAGTTTAAAAGTTTGAGCAAATAAGGGGGGAAGCAAGCTTATTCATAAACTATTTACTATTTTAAATCATGTATCATATGCCACGTTTATCCAGGGATTAAAAGTAATGGCACAGATGTTTCTTATCTCTCTGTCAACTTTAGTAAGTAGATACATAATGTAGTTATAAGCAATGCATTAATTAAATGGGATAAAATGTATCCCCTTTCCTGAAATTCTTCACTTTAGAGTTTAACACGCTATAAATATGGAAAAACTGTGCTATCCATAAGAAGCTTTTGAACATTTCCTGAGGTAATAAAATATCAATACAAGGCTAGTAACAACGAATAAATATCAGGAGACACGAACCACTTATTATCTTTATCTTTCATAAATATCCGGCATAATTACGTTCACGCGAAATTCGTAGTCCAGCTTGACAAAATATCTTCTAGTTCTATGATAAGATGCTTGATAGCTCAGTCTGGATTAATTTCGTAAGGCATTATAAATCTTACTTCCGAAATTAATTATATGCATGATGCAGATTTATGTACTTTGGGATAAGTAATCTGGTAGCTTTTTGTTTCACATATCATGAGCGATACAAAAGAAAGCTGTCGTGATAAAAATGGACAGAATCTAATACTTCCGCGTGGATAGGCTATCCAGATAAGCGAGACGGAGACCTGACAGAAAGGATTTAGTGCTCTTCCTTTCTCTTTTGTCCTTCGTATCGGTTGGCAAAACCTATGTCAAAGCGTTCCTAAATGTATTATCTTAGGACTCAATAACTCACAGGATATCCATTACCGCGAACGACATTTTAACAGATTTTTTTTATTTTAATTTTTTTCAGTAGCCGTTTTTCAAATTAGGATATGGTTTTCCTTTTAAGAATTCAGACGTAGGCATTTTAATGGCAATTTAAATATAATAAAAAGGGAGATAAGTATACTTTATTTGATTTTCAGAAAAAGAAACAAAAAACATTTATGTGCCCAAGCATTAACTTAATTTGGTGCTTTTTGGTATTAAATTGACTAATTTGGATTTTAATAAAAATCCTTATTTGTAAAGTCATAAATTGAGTTTTCTGATCCCACTAATACAAATGTGAAATTATAATTAAGGTCTTTTTTACTCCAAATTGAAAAGTAAAAAAAGAACTCTCCTAAAATGATCATTTATTTCTAATAATGAAAGCGATAATTTTTAATTTTATAAATATCTTAATAAACTGCTCCTGTATTCTGTATATTTCTCTTGCTTGTAATCAAAGTCGGCTGCTTAATGTTTGAGACCAATATGAAGCCGGATGAGGATTGGCAGTTACGATTGCGCAGCATCTATCAGGAATGAGAACACTGAAAATGGTTACGTCTATCGATATTCTTTTCTAGAGGTTGGTGCTAGAAGAAGAAAGGTTAAATATCTTCAAATTCCAAAATTTCATCATCTATATGATCTGCGGTCTTAAGTAAGATGGAAAATCAAAGACATGAAGACATGAAATTTATAATTCCTCATTTATAAGTCCATTCTCTTTCCCATGCTATGCTATGTCTGTCCAATCTGGATTTACTCTTCTCCAACAAACAGAAAACGGTTACAAATGGCGCAAAATTCTATTCTGAGTCAAATTACCAAAACACCCTGGTATGTGCAAAACAATGTTATCCGTGAAGAACTGAATTTTGTAGAACTATGTACTTTCTATTACCACTTGGCCAGAACATTCCATGTTCAAATAAGAAATATCTCAAAACTCTGAAATCATGTTATACAACTATTATAATAGTAGGGTCAACAAAAAAAAACACCTACAGGAATTTATTCCTCAGCATTGTGATGGAAAAGTAATGTATTACTTATTGTCTCTGAAAGTATTATAAATTTTGGGTTGGTTTACATTAATATGTTATTTCTATTTGTATTTGTATTTATGATATCCTTTGTATAACTATGCTATTAATTACTGGCATTGGGCGATTGGCATTTACCTTATGAATTATTCACCAGCTCAACAGCTTTCATTTTCCCTTTCTCTCACTTCTAGTATTCTCAATTAAAATTATTAATATTTAATCATAATTATTTAAGATAATTGATCTAATTTATTGGCAGAATTTAATTCATAATTTTCAATTTAATTCAATTAGGGTAGGGTCTGGCACCCAGACAACCTGGTGTTTGACACCGTTAAATATAAAATTGTTTAGTAGAGAAAAATCAAAGATAATCTAAACCCACGCCCAAACGCATAATTATTTATAAGCATTTTTGTTTTAAGTTTCTTTTCTTGAATATAAGGTTTCTCAACAGGTGCAGGTTCTTCATTGCAGTGCAATTTCTTGACTACGATCACAAGTATAAAAACACTAAAATAGCATAGAAAGCCAGTTTTTGCTTTATACGGCAGTTTGGATGTTATACAAACAACCCTCACGCCATCTCTTTTCGAAATGTGTGATTTGTCCGTTTTGGATATGTGTAAAGACAGATAGATAGATGCACATCTAGATAGGCATCACTGCGCGAAAAAAAATTAATCGAACCTCTATACTTTAAAGATTTTTCTAACTTTGATCGAAGTTTGAAATGAAGATTTTCACACCACTGTTTTCAATGACATTTCTTTCTCGTACAGAATTACATAGCTGATATCTAATTTAATATGAGAAGAACATGTAGATTCAAATTTGAGGCCACAACTACGTTTTCCTCACTGGGCATGGAAATTGAAATTTCTGTTGAATTACTTTAAAATGAAACTTTTAAGAAAAAGTATTAATAAAATAGTATAATTAGCATTCTAATATCTGCTTGCTGAACAGAACTGTTTGATTTCATGATTGCAACGACTTTTGAACTCAAAACATATGCAGTTCTTTTATCCTCTGGTTAAGTTCAGAGATGGATTTTACAATATTTCTACGAACTTTTAACATTTCTTTTACAACCGTTATTAGAGATATGTTACCTTTATTATTAAGATTACTATATACGTATTCATAAAACAACGGTAGGCTACTTTTCCAATTTCGAACATATCCATTTGACTTAGTTATTAGCAAAATATATAATATGAGAAAAACGTGCTTATTTAAAGATGAGGCTACAACCACCAGTGATTTTCTTTAATGAAAGGTGTCCATAAATAAATTAATGTATGCAATTGTTTCTTATTTTAAACTCTAATCATTGTCTTTTAAATTATATTTTAAAGGCGAGATTTTAAAGAATTCATTTCAGTACTCTTGTTTCATAATCGACATTTATATTTTCTATGTACAGTGCTGTAAATGTTATTGTTAAATAATTGACTTGGCAGTTGTAAATTTAATCTTGATTTTATTTTGTAATTGTTTGCAGCTTTAAATTTAGCAATGCTTCGTAAAGATTTTGAACAAAAACCTATTTTAATTTAAGAGATTATCTCATGCTAGGTTTCATCAAATGATGAAATATACACAATATTGTATCTCTAATATTAAATAATGAAGAATCTGTAAGGATGTATTTATGTCTGCTCCCTGGATTTTAGAAAACCACCGCTTCTACAGCCATTAAATTTTGAACACATGTGTCTAGCAGAAATGTGCGCACAGAAGCATGAATTTTGATTTTCGAATTCATGTTCTATTTATTTCCTATTTTGTATGAACTTAAGCAATTTTTATATTAAATATTTTACTGTTTCTCGTGACATTAATTCGTCGTTCTGAGAAGTTGCATCAGGTGACAGTAACGGGACACACTCGTCCGGGCTGAATGTGGCCTGTGCCCCCGAAAAAGCTCATTGCTTCGAGTTTTCGAACCCCCAGAATGCGGTGAAAATGAAAAGAGGAGATTTATGACCTAATTGCTCACGCTTGTTTCAAAGATGGATTCTATTAAATATCATACAAAGCAGAGCTCACTAAAAAAACAGAAAATAGGAATGCATAAGCACCCACTTTTCAGGTTAAGTGTAGCTTATTTAAGACGATCAGACCATCCTTTGAACGGTTAGATGGGCAAGGCTGTGCTGGAGTATTTCCCTTTCAGCTGGCATTGCAGCGGGAACTACTGCTAGTTTGAAAGCATTCCTTTGGGGATTATTTTCTACTTTGCCCTTCAGACAGGAGATTAGGGAACACAAAATTTTTTCTCTCCTGGGGTGAGTGACGCTATTTAGAATCCTCAAATGTGATAAAAAGGCTGATTTAGCGTGAACTTTTAAATAGGTTTTGATAGTTGAAGAAAGAGAGAAAGAAACATTTCTTTCGTAGAATGAGGCCCAGTTCAGGAGAAAAATCTTTATCTTCCGAGAAAATAAAAAAGGTAGCAAATATTTGAGTTCGGTAGGACGGTGAAGCAGTTCATAAATTAGTCGATTTAAAAGCCAGCCACTGATACATTTATACGCTATGTAATATTGATCACTTATGGTCCAGAAGGGCAGTTATGCCTTAAATTTTAAAATAAGCCTATGAGGCAATATACCTGTGAGAAATCTGGGTTTTAGTACTGGGTGATAGAAATCTAAAGAGGGAATCTGTCGTCTCAACCGGGATCCAAATAGAAATTGAATCTCAATTTAGAAGGAGACCATAGCATCTGGAAGTTATTTGTTGGAGCTTGCAGGATATGAAGCAACTTGTAGGGATTTACATTTATTTTGGATTAACTAGTTAAGTTTAAGTATAATCCTTCATTCCCCTAATTGTCAATGTCAGAATATTTAAATTTGGTAGAGCGCGTGAAGGCATGCAGATTCTACCTTTAAAAGGAAAGGTTTAAATACGGAGTTCGAGAAGAAGTTGAAAGGATAGTGTGGGCAATCACTGTACCTTGTAGCGTGAGCTTCTGATTCTGCATTTATTGCTGGTTAAAGTGGAGTAACATGTAATACTTTGCTGTGATGAGACTTTAATGGGGTTTAAGATAACAGGAATATCTGAGCCCTGGTAAAAAAAACTCTACTGATTATTAATATCTTTGAATTTTTAGTTAAATTATTGTTAGTTGCGTTATCACCCAAGCGAGGCGTAGTTTGTTAGCGTCAAGTCGACGCATTGTGAACTTTACAGATTTTGAATAAATGGTTCTTTTTAACACTTCTCCTGTCTGGTTTCTGCGCTTACTTCAGCTGTCATTCTGAAAATTTAGTAACAGGACATTAGAAAATTTTACGTGAGATATGCTAAAGGAAATTGTCTTATGCACTGCTGAAATCAATTTTGTCAGTCAAATCAGCTCCTTTAAGGCCAAATTTTAACTTCTGTAGTGGGGTTTGAACTTGTTTACACAGTTCGGCAAGCTTCATAAAGTCGTAAATATCTTATCCTGGAAAAAGACAATCAGCAAATACGGTGGAGTTTTCTCTGTCATTTCTTAGAGAACTTGCATTCTTGCATCTTTGTCGTATCGTGTCAGCCTTCAACGTAGATGGAATTTTCTTATTTCTTCGGGTAGTGCGAAGCTTAGGGAACATATAAATCGATTTGGAAGAGGACAGATATACAAATGATGGTCTTTTGTGTAATAAAGGCACCAAGTAATATCAAACTGGTTCAGCCGCCCATGTCCAAATTGCTCTCATCGGATGTATTGTATATAGTACTTTCTGGCTTTATATGTCTACTCTTTATAGGTGTAACTGTCTGCGAATCAAAATCGTAATTTGATAACTGCTTTCCCATCATCCGTCAGAAGAGTTTTTGGAAAATATGTAGAAAGACGTTCAATATTATTTTCCATTTTGTTAGTAAATTGCTTAACTTCATGAATGCAGATTTCCAGATTTTTGACTACATCAAAACTTACTTCTTATAATAAGTAGCAGTTAGTCCACGTAAAACTGCCTTAATAGGAGTCTTCTTTCGGAGGGGGAATGTGCTGTAGTTTAATGTGTCAAAACGGATGATTCCTGTGCAATTATTTTATCTGATGGTTTGGAAATAAGCAGTATAACCGATTCCAATTTACATCCGGGCTGAGGGGTAAAACTGTAGAAATGTGACCTCTTTTCGAACTATCTTGAATTTAAACTGCGTTTATCATAAAATCTTATGGTTTCTTTTCCCTAAATGAAGAGTGTTCACTAACCTGGGAGCTCTCAACCAGAGATGTAGTTTCGCTTCGTCTAATGGTTTTTGACAGAAGTAATCATATCCTTTCAGGACTTTAACCATTTTAGAGGCGGTTGAATGTTCATACCTCAAATAGCAGTTGCTTGAATACAATAGTTCGATGTTTGCAATTTAGAAGTATCTTGCATCGAAAAGAATTGAACAGAAATGGAATCTACAGAAACTGAATTGTAACATTCTTCACAAAAATCGACGTATTTTTTAATAGCAGATAGTTTCCCAGTAATTCGTTTGGGTTTTACATTTTCTTGTTAAGTTTTAAAGAGGTAGAGTCTTCCATCTTCGATGTACAGCTCTTCGAACGTTTAATCAATTTAAGCGAAAATCCGGCCGAATGCATTTGCACAGTTAAATCATCCTCTCGGTAGTTTAGCACAACTGCAGCTTTAGCTCCAAAAGTAGCTGGAATGTTCTGGAAATTTTCATTCTCTTTTAACGCCATCATTTGAAACTGTCAGGATCAAAGTCAGCTCCAGTCAGTTTTCGAGTAAGCATTAATATTCATAAGAAAATGAGCACTTGGTGCCTTTTTTGTAGCCATCGCAGTAGATGCAGGAACGAAAATGTGGTACTTTAAAATCAGGACGTATTTGTTGATGCAACAGATACTCTATGGTTCTCCCAGGATATGTGTTGTCACTACTGGAAAAAGTATTTTCAATGCGACAATGTGATGCCATACGGCAAAGTATAAGATGCTGATCTTTCAATTTTAATAAACAAGCTCCGCTATTTAAAAGCAGTGATTTGTCACTACTAGAAATAAGAGCTAGTGTCTTGTATATTGGCAAGGCCTAAAGTGTATAACTTTTATAGATAATCTATTTGTTGGTAATTAACAGCCTTAAGTGATTTAAAGGTAATAACGCAGTTGTTGATAAAAAATTTCCAATTTTTAATAGGATTGATTTAAGTAAAAATGTATTTAAATCATGATTTATAACGACCTTAAACCTTGGCTAGCGTTTTAAAATGCATATTAA
Organism: Stegodyphus mimosarum; assembly: GCA_000611955.2. Taxonomy (NCBI): domain Eukaryota; kingdom Metazoa; phylum Arthropoda; class Arachnida; order Araneae; family Eresidae; genus Stegodyphus; species Stegodyphus mimosarum. The sequence continues at coordinate 58,044 of KK117422.1, read as the reverse complement.
AAGGCAACATTTCTCGCGTTAAAATTTCTTTATAAATCAATAGCAATGTAGATTATGAGATTTTACGAAAGCTAGGACACGCAAGTATTGAATTCTGTTTAAATTTAAAGCTATGGCTATCTTCTTACAGAAGCATAAATTTATTAGTTTTAATAAATGCGTAATAAGCAGCATACAGGAATAATATACTGCAAATGTCATTTGCACGTGAAATCCTAGTTATTTGATTTAAAACATTTCAGTTACTATATTTGTTCAACAGTTTATCCTTCAGAAATATAATTTTCATAAATTCTGTAAGAAATTTTAAATGCGAAGCAGACTGAAATAAACTGGGACTGTATATATATTCCAGATTATTATTTAGAATGCCAAAAGAGAACATTACTGAATGTAGCCAAGAACTTTAGCGTTTTCATAAATTTCTCAGTAGCAACATTATAGGTAAGGACAGAAACTTACGAAATCCTATTTGTAAACGGAATGAGTGACTATTTAATTTTACATAAATGCAGTTTTATTTAGTTTAATGCAAGATTATTAGGTTAAAAGATTTCAGCAACTTATTTATTTTCTAAAATAATCCAATTCTTTAAGCTTTCTGATATTAACCTGGGTTTCGCATCAGAAAAGCAGCATAGTATGTATTTGCAGCTACAATAACTTAAGTTAAAGTATCCTTTGTTCCTCAAATGCGTCATAGTTTTGCTCCGAAATTTATTTTGAGAACCTTACTACTATGCGGCCGCTTCTCTCAAGCAAATAGGCTTATGCTTACTCCGATTTTAGAAATGGAACAAAATGTAAGCAAATTCATAATATAATTTTGCTCCCATTAATTCTTAGTTCACTTCTATTTTCGAAACATGTTGCAGTTCTTATTCAGGGAGGGATTCGTTCGGACACATTTTCGAGAATTATCTTTAATGAACTTACTGTTTCGGACGCTCAGTTCTCAGAAGCGAAAATAGGTCTTCATTTATTGAAGAAAGTTCATGAATAATAAACATTAATACAGGTAATGTTTCATCTTATCTCGAAACGATAATATGACATCAGGGAAATTATGCAAATGATTAAGTGTGCCTTGAATTTTGACCTCTATAAATTTAATCGAATCCTGGTTCTAATAATTATACTTTATAATTGGTAGAATACCTGCTGGTTGCATTTATTACCAAAGGTGATATTAAGTTTAAACTCCTGATAACGTTAATGATTTATAACATAATATATTAGAGATATGAATATTATTCAGCTTTTAGTATTGCACATAAATACAAAATCAAATTAATTTGTAACAGGTTATGACCATTAAAAGGTATCCAACTACGTTCTAATGATCAAATTTCATGAAATGTTTCAAAAAATAATTGCATTCCTTTTTTAAAGCTTATATATTGAGTTTCAGAAAAATACTTTTAGTTTGTTTCATCAATTGCTTGAAAAAAAGCAGAATTATGGACGTTCTCGTCCTACTCCATGAACCGGAAGTTCTTGTTTAATACGGAAGCTGACGTTTTAAGTAGACAGACTAATCTAAATAACTTTAAAAAGAGAATGTTTCATTTGAATCCTTTTGATGATATTGAAAAAATGATTTCAAACCTTTTGATTTACTATTACGTGCTCGAATACAAGATTAGTTTGGCACTTTAATTTTCCACACTCGGCAACATTTTCCTTCCCTTCTGTTGCGTTTTCGTTACATTATACTTATTACTTGAAAAAATTTATTTTTTCAACTTTTATGTTATGGGAAAAACTTTAATGATTTTATGAAACTTTCCGCAGATATCCTGTGAAAAATTGTGAATAAAATGGACTAAACGTTTATGTATATTTCTAAAATATTTTCAGAAAATGTTGTAAACGAAAAAGAGAAATTTCTCGGAAAATAGTGAGTGCATGTGCTCAAACAGGTATATGAAATAGATCTTTAACTTTATCACTTATATTAAAGTCTATTTAACTCCTTATACTGCAATAAGTATAAGTGAGAAAAATAAAATGAAAATATTGAAAAATATATATATGGGAACAAATAATCTCGAAATTTGACACATTTTAACACATATTGTAAGAAAAAAAAAAACAGAACTTATACTTTCATAAGAGGTTTACAGCCTGTTCCTATCATTTTAAGTACTATTCTACTAAATAACATCAATAACAGATTTATTTGTACTATTTTCCAAAATAAGGTCGTCGAACGTTGTCGGATACCTTGCAGTTTATAACAGATAAGCGCTTCTAGATTGCATTCCAATATAGCTAAAAATATTTTAACAATGAATAAATACAATATGTAATAAAACTTTGTATGAACTTTGTATTTGCTGTAAATAAAAACATCTTTATTTGGGAATCTTTCATTATTAAAAGAACAGCCTTTGTGGAATCTGGATTTCAAAGGTAAGTAGTCTAGTAGCAGAAAATTTGGTGAATTTTCGAATTGCAGCTTACGCAGGCATTTTTATACGCAAACAGGTATATTATACAGTAATATGTTATGAGAAAACGTCCAAAATAAAGGACATACTTCTACTTTAGCGCTGGTTTCTAGAAACCATTTAATCATTTAGACTGGGACTGACACGGTTTTTCTTTCCTCAAGAAGCAAGAATACTTTAGCAGGATGTTTTACTCCTTAAAAAAGATGAATAGATTTCAAAATTCAAATTATTTCGTTACATAATACATAGGTTATCTACCAAACTGACATTAAATAAGAGTTGAATTTTATTAAATTTTAAATTTAAAAAATATGTCTTTCTTGCATAATATACTTTACGCAAATATATTACACAACATTCCAGAAGATTTCTTTTTCTGGATACGCTCTTGTTGTCTCTTATTCCAAAATAGGCACATCAAGAGTGTTGCAAGCCCCCTTCCCATTTGCGATCGTAAGTCATGCCATTATCATCGCATAGCATGTATTTTATGCACCTCGTTTGAGACTGTAGTTCAATTCAACTTTAATTGAAAGACTTGTTTTGAATAACGATCGATATTTTTGTCTCAGAACATTACAAATGGCCGTGGTTAAATGGCTGAATATTGGAATTATGATTGGAGTTGCACGACTGAGTTTCTTGGCTTTTCCTGTGTGTAATATAAATGCGAATTATCTACGCTTAGAAAGTCCTGTTACGTAGACTAAATTTATTTTCTAATAATTCAAGTATAATAAATTAAAATTAGTAGAGACATTACGATTTATTTGGAGCAGGATTGATGAAAAATGAGCAATGTTTCTCCAGGACTCGAACCACGGGCCCTCGAACCACGGCCGAGCGTTCTGATCATTACACCACGAAGGCATGCCAAGAAAATGGGAGAAATACCTTATAAACGTACTGTTAAATATCTGTTAAATATCAATAACAAGTTGGTGCCATGGTACATATTTTAATGCAAACTCATATAAGATCTAAAATGTGGAAACTGGTGATAGCAGCTAAACTAAATTATATAAATTCACAAAACTACATACAGTAAATTATATCAATTGAAAACTCAAAAGCAAATATCTTTGAGATACTCTTTGAGGTAATACTCACTTCAAGTCACCTCAAGTGCTTCTTTATGCAATATCTTTAAGACTGAAGATAGATAACATCCATTCTAGTGCCTTCGTAGAAAATGAAAAATATTATTTTCGAATAAAAATGAAAAAAGCAATTCATTTTAAAATTCCACAAGTAACTCTTCATGTTTAAAACTGTTATAACCCTCTGACGTTCCTGGAAATACGTAAATCTCACACACAATAATTTCTAAATTATAGAGGTAGCCACAAATTCTTTCCTTTGAAATGCAAATACAAAAACTCATCAAGACACAAATTAAGGATAATCCACTTATGTAAGTTTCAGTCACCAGTTTAAATAAAATGATAATAAATCATATCGTAATTTCCGGTACGCATAATTAATTACTTTCACAGCTAACTATTAATACGTTAAAGAGGTCTTTTTAGAAGATCTATGTTTTTCCTAAGGTTTACATGGTAAGATCAGTATTAAAATAAACATAAACAAAAATTTTTAATTAAACACATTTATTTATCATTGGTTAAAGCTGGCCAGAGTGTCCATATATGTTTTCTTAAAGGATAACAGTACACATAACATAAGTATATTCATACACTGAAATTTCAACATTTATCCTTAATTCAATAGTAAAAACATTTCTAGAATTCTGAAGCAAGGATTCATAAGAAACAACGATATCTCCTCTACAATTATTAATTCAGTTTACTGTAAAATATTCACTTCCAATTGTAGACCTGTATAAATGATTAATGTGAATTATTATCAATGATATTAATTTAACAATACGGTTAAGTATTCTTTGTAACAAAGAATCTAAAGTTCTTAACATTAGGTATTCTCAATTAAACATACGAATTTCAACAGCTTTCTTAACTCTCCCAAACAGAAAATAAAGTAATAAAAATTTGACTCACATAACTAAATCAGATATTCGGCAGTATTCTTCTTCACATATCCTAGAAGTACCATCAATGAGTCTTCCTAATTTATCCGCCTTTCCTTCTTTATGCAAGAAGTTTTTCCCAACCTGGTTTCTCAGTCTATATCATCTCCGAGGAAAGGTGTCATACCGTTCAAAAGACGCTGATATAAGTTGAGTTCAAAGTATCATAGGTGGCGGGATCCAGGGGTTCCTTCAATGCAAATAATTATTCTCAGTCGCTTGGTTACTCTCTGAATATATGGTTCCTTAAGAAAAAGTGTTAGGCCTTACATGTTACTAGAACCTGAGTTACATCAATGTAATTAATAATTCTCATATGATCGTCATCAATCAAAAGCTCATATGACCGCTAATAATGGCTTAAACGTTATCAGAATACGGGAGATGAAGCATAAATACTTATTTTTCTGAAAATTGTCGACGGAAAAGTTTCAGCTGGCTCTCCGAAGCTCGCCTGTGAAAAAACGAGGCCCTAGACCGCTGGTGCTCGCGTCAGAGCAAGCAGGCCACAGTTCCTTATTGTAATTGTTTTTTTGTAAATCTGGAGGTATACGAAAACCTAGCCGTTTTTAGCTATAATATACTCTTTGATAGCTTTTGAAAAAAGTGACGCATTTTGAGAAACTATGTTTAAATTATAATAAATTAAATATATTATGAATTTGTGCATAACGGTCCTCAACAGAAGCATCATCTCTTCGGTAGATAGCCCTGGTGTGCTCCGTATAATCAAATACACTTAATATAATACAATGCAAACTTAATCCTTTTATTTATAAGTACATTTTAAGGTATATTCTCCTTGCTTTCTATATGACTTCATGGTGTAATGGTTAGCACACTGGACACGTATTCGAGATGTCCGGGTTTGAGTCCCGCCACCAGCATTGTTAATTTTTCACTTCTCCAGTAATAAAATAACCTAATGTTTCTACACCGTGAACTCCATGTAACAATTGCTTTCAAATGTTTGTTGGAAACAGATGATAATAATTCATCAAGTAACTAGTCTAGTACGTTATTTTCTAAATTTCTATTAATGAGAGAAAATAGCAAGCGAATTTGTTATTAAAAAGAACAGTTTTTGTCCTTTCATTTAGCAATGAACATTTATTAAAATTATAAGTCTTCTTTTAGATATTTTCTCATATCTTTTGTTCTTTCGTTTGTCTTACAGTTCTTTATCCAGAGATATTCTTTTGAATGTTGGAGAGTTGTTTACTGTTTATCATTTCTACAAATAGGAAGATTATAGCTAGATAACATTTTATTAGCCATCGTTGGACAACTAAAGCTAAACACTCTGTTATATAATAGTCAATAACCTGTCGAGGATAAATAACAAAATCAAAGGGATTTATGTTTGAAGTCATCTCAAAAACAATAAATAAATTTTGATAGATCAATTGATATCTCTTAAACCATATTCATTCACCACACTGTTAATAATATGCATGTGTGAAGTAAAAGACTTTAAAATTATTCAAATAAGTTAAGAAAAATCTTTTTAAAAATACTTCACATTAAAGTCTTCTGAATAAAAAGACACAACTGAACCAAAGAAGTACTGATCATATAAAACTATACCAGTTTATTTAATCATTTTCAGTCCTCAAAATCAAAAACTGCGTTTGCGTATATTAGTCCTTACATTCACTTTCCTTTTCCATTTGATTTCATATATGTAACTTGACATATATACATGGTAATTAATAACTGAAATACATCAGACAAGCATGATATTATATCAGTGGAATTAATGAATGATCTGTTCGGTGTCCTTCTAAGTGCGCTGAAACTCCTACTTATTCTTAACTCAAGTATATATTACTGAACTTTACAAATACAAAGATTTCTCGAACATAGGATTTTAGATATACGTAAATCAAAACTGGCATACGCATCTCATTATAACATTATAGTATCTTGCCTAACACCGTGTTATTCTTGCAGATATTTTATCATAGTACGGTACTCTTCCAGATATAACTTGTATGAATTTATTGATTAGAAAAATCAAGGAAGATTGCTAATTAAAGTTTTAAATAACATTTTAAAGTAAATCAAAAACTTAGAAAAAATAATTAAAAGAATTTTCAGTTAAAATAATGCTCAGTAGGCATAATTAAAATGGGTCTGAAGTACTATAGAACGTATGATCAAATTAATAAACTATAAAGTTCTTTATCCAAATTCTCTTCGTTTCATACCAAATTCTAGCTCTTTTTTCATTCAACCCTAAATAATAGTCAATTTCCAGAATTTGTAAACAATTTTAAAATTGTATGAGATTTATGTCGAGTTACAATTTTTGCAATATTACTTCTAGAACGTAAGAGCTTACGTACACTCTGCACAAAAAAGGGCGCAGTTTAATGTCTTCCGTTGTACTGGGCCGATTGACGAAATTTAACTTGCGTTTTTCATGTCCCCAAAGCGCGTCTAAGGATATATATTAGCTTTATTTATAGCGTTCTTCGAAAATTGATATTTGGACACAAAATCGGACTTTTTCTGAAATGATATATGAATTGTTTCCGTATTTCGATTCCTGTATTCAAATTATGCCAAAATGCCAAGTTGTGATTTGATCTCAAAATTTTAGCTCCTCAGTTGTTAACTGAAATTTTGGATATATTTATTAATGTCCTTTTTTTATTTCTTCTTTCACATCTCTTTTTTTATTCCTTCTTTCACATTTCGGAATTTACGTTATAGAGTCATTAGTTTATTTTGAAACACGAGATATAAAAAATATGCTGTGGAATCGCCGAGTTAAATTACGTCAATTGCCCTAGCAGAACGGAAGATATAGAAATGAGCCGCCTTTTGTTTTGCAGAATGTACCTCATATCTCACTGAATGACAATACGAATGTGCTTAGTTACACCTTTCATCCGGAAAAACTAAACGTATCTAATTGTAACGTGTCTAATAATCACCTTTGTCCTAGCATTCGTTTATGCTTTGATGATAGACTTTTCTTGAGAAGTATATAAATGTAAAGACTTAGGTATTTTTCAGAAAAGGCTTTTGTTTATTTAATTAAATTTTAAATACGTAACTTAGAAGGTTGTAAAGCTATAATGCCAAGTGGCTTTCATTTAAATATAAAAAATGTGCATTTTGTGGGAAAAATATGTTTCTATACTAATAAATGTGTGTTTAATCACGCTATTTTAATACTGCTTTGAGCATATTTCATTTTAACTATTCAGTCTTGTAATAATACTTACTAATCTAATTCCCCAAGTTTCAGCTTCTAAAATGAGAGAGCAAATCTTAGCTTATTGCATTTAATAATTTAAATTGATTTTCTTTAACAAACATGTCTTTTGCAGCTCGTGTGTTTATAACATATTAAGAGCAAAAAGCCTCTTCAAAAATTTAGATTTTCGGTTATAGAGATTGACTTGATTAGGGAGCATAAGCTATTTCCAAACTCTTAGCAGACGTAGAACGAATTATGTAAACGCAGGGACTTGAAAAGCTTTATAAGAAACTTTCTTACTTAAACAAAACTTGAATATTAGTGCACGTCGTGGATTTAAAAACTTCAACCACCACTTGAGTGAAATAAAACTGAACTGACATCAAAATTCAAATTTGAAAATTAGACATGTAATCAAGGATTACATAATTAAATTTAAATGGAAGCTGGTTCAAAACTCTAACCGATGTAACAATTAAAATGTCAGCATCAAATAACGCAAACCCGAATAACTACAAATTTACCAGAGATGGCAAAACTAAAGTAACATAGTCTCGAGAACAGGAAAACGCTCTCTCTTACAGTCTCAAAACATCAGCTTAAATACCGTCCACCACCTTTTACATTCTGGTGATAAAACGGAAAGGGGAAGTTATAGGAAAGCTCCAAATCATAATTATTGCTCAGATTCCAAATAATGATTCTATATCTTTCCACACTAGAATTTAATAAGTAATCTCGGCGAAGCGACCTTGCTAACATTTTAAATTCTGAACATAAGCATAAACCAACTTCGATTTAAATTACTTGAGACACAGCAACAATTTGCCCTACATCTGTTAAGAATTTGGAAATAGTTTACGCTCCCAATGCAAGACAGACTCTATAAGGCAAAAGTAATAAATTCGAACCCAATAGTTTAAAGTTACTTTTGCAGAGTGGAAGATAAAATAAGAATTTTGTAAAAGATAAAACAGGATACAATTATTCTATTGGAGATATAGCAATGCGAAATTATCTAATCGAAATGAATTACAGGAAATTTCAGTGGAGATTTGCAAAGGCGAAGAAACATGTTACCTTTCTAGAAGTAATAAAATGAGGGGAGAATTTATAGATTTGAAAGTCAGAATAAATTAGAATTTTTATTTTAAATTTTTAAACTATAATGCTTATAGATATTAATATAAACCAATTTCGTTATATAACATCAAAATTTTAAATCTTTTAATGTAATTGCTTTAGCTCCAAAGCTCAGCAAGTTTAAAAGTAGATATAATTTAAAAGAGAGCAAAATGTCATAACTCCTCGTTCAAAAAGTAAGAAACCTATTACAATAAAAGGCCCAGGATTTATTTTGAAAACCCGTCCAGTTACCTACCTTTCAGTAATATTTACAAACCAGATTTTTCTCGAGCTCACCGTTGAGATTTGTTTGCCTGCTGAAGAAATTTCACATAGATTAATTCTTAATGTCCTTATCTTTTATTTATTTTTTGGAATGAATGAAAGGATATGCAAAAATTGATCCCACGGGATCTGCACGAAAAAGCTTTTTAGATTGCCGTCAGAAGTAGTTTCCAGTAATATTTCAGATTTCAAACGACACATAAGGTCTAGTATATTCTCAATCTTTGGAAGTCTTTTATGACAAAACTCATTTCAAAGCTAAAGAAAACTTTCTCTTAATGTTATTTTATAAATCCACTTCTTTTAAACTATGCGGCACTGCCACTATTCGTTTTTATTGAGTAAATGTAGTGATTTATGAAGATAAATGCATTATTCATAAAGCGATATAATTAAACAACTAGAAGTTCAATTGAGGAAAAGCACAGGACATGTTCACAGTGATGGAAAACTCAGATTTAATGCAAAGGCTTCTTAAAATTTTTTCTAAAATAATTATCAAATTTAATTTCTGCTTATAATTTGAGATATTCAAACAGTATTAAACTTGTAGAGATTTATATTTATTTTGACTAACCAGTTAAATTTAAGTTTTTGCTTTCTTTCCGACAAGCTTTCATTCCCGCAATGGTCAACGCCAGAATATGCAAATTTGGTAGTGCGAGTGAAGGAATGCAATTTCTACCAGCAGGAGAAACATTTTAAATTCTGAGCCGTAGAAGGGAACATTAGAGAGAGTGCATAAGCACTGTACCGCTATAGCGTGAGCTTCTGACTCTGTATTTATTGCTGTGTGGGGTTTTACTTCATTTAATTCAATGTTCAATCTTAGAACCCCACAAACACTAACAAGAGAATAATCGCTTAAGTGTGTGAATAAACACGTAAGACTCACAAAGGGATAACTACCCTTTATTTCTCAGAATAAATACAATCCGTTTCTGACTCGGAACGTACACACACTTGGACTTGAACTTAAATAATTATGAAATTAAACTAAACTAAGCTTAACTAAAGCTATCTGACGGATATAGCCGAAGCTATTAGGATTCTAAGTAGTTGGCCCCTAAATATTAATTAAATTGACGAATCCAAGCAAGGGCCTAAAGTATGGCCAAGCGTAGTATCTAAGAGAGAACGTTGCCAAAAGGCAAACGCGCGCTAGTCAGGAAACTCAGCCTGTCTCTCTCGAAGTCGGTGAAACATCAACTTAAATAGTACTCTTGCTCATTTGCATTCACTGCGTTTCTGAAATTACATTCTGGTAGGAAATTGTAAACTGAAATTAGAAAGATAGGAAAGTTGCATAGCTTAAAATAACTGTTAATAAAATTAGGACAAACCTTACAGCTGGTTAATGTGGTGCAAGTGCTATTATTCCGCTGAGACTAGACGTCGACGCAGTTTTAGGTAAGAAGATTTTCTAAGCTCTGTTGAAAATTCTACTATTCTGTTAATATTTTTGAATTTTAAGCTTAATTCTTGTTATTATGAGTTACCGTCCAAGAGGATAGTTTGTTAGCATCAAGTCTACGCATTGAGAATTTTAGAGAATCTAATAAAGGGTTCTTGTAACCCTTTTCCTGTCTGGTTCCGGCACTTACTTCAGCAATCACACTGAAAGTGTAGCAACTAGACATTGCAAACTAATTATGTGCAGATCATGTAATATTTATCTGTGGATTATGTAATAAGTTTCATTATTAAGTATGCCGTAATTTCTGTATATTGCAATGCATATAAGGTATAATGTAATTGTAGCTGTATCTACAGATAAAAGCTATTGCACAAAACATAAAAAAATTAATTAATAATCTGAAATTTGTTCAGTCTGTGGCTATTATATAAAACATGTAAAATATAGATCATTGAAAAAACATCCAATTTAGCAGATTTGCAAGTTTATGTTAGTTTTATGGATAATAAAGCGTGTTTCAGCAAATGTGTTACAAACTTTCAGGAGAGAGAGATTACACCTAGGCAATGGAAAAACACGTAGAAATGCATGGTCGGAAATGGTTTCTTGGCGCGGTTGAAACGACACTAAACACAAGAAAGGAAGGACACGAAGAAAGTGAGAATAATATTTATTGTTTTTAGTGCAGCAGAAACCAAATAATAAAATCAAAACTAGATAATCGCCGTCACAAAAGATGTTCGAAATTACTCCTGGAAGGTGTGTTATGCATCTTCCATGCGATATTCCATGCGTGATGCAGATGTGAGGTCTGCATCACGGTACGAGGTCGTAATTTTGAACACCTTATTTAATGACGATCGTTGTCTGTTTTTGTTCTTATTTGCTGGTTTCTACTGTACTAAACATAATAAAACATGTCTTGTCATACTGTTTGTGTCCTTCCTTTTTTGCGTATTGGGTCATCACTACCGCATTAAGAAAGCGTTTCCAACCATGCTTTTGCTGTGTGATTTTTCCATCATCTAGGGGTACTCTATATCTCACAAACGTTTGTAATCGATTTGCTGAAACACTCCATACACACTGCACATGTATCTCACTGTTTATGACTAAAATTACACTATGAGAAAGATAATGTTGAAATTAAAGCAACGAAAAATGCCAAGAAGATAAGTATACCAGCCTTCTCATTTTCAAAATTGAGATTTTAGGTTAACATAATTGGTAATAATACTTCTTGATTAAAAAAAACCAAAAGGCATATCTTTCATATTGAAATATAAAATCAAAATTTGACGATAAAAATCGAGTTTGCAGAGTCTTATAAAACTGAATAATGAGATCGCGAATTACTTAATATATTTGAAATTTACAACGTTCGATAACGTAAATTTTAGGCAATAAGATGAACATCGACAGAACTAAAAGTATTAGACACCTCAACTCCTGTTGCAGTTGGTAATCTTGCTCAAAATCTAGCATTACAGAACAGTTTCATAACATATTATTTTACACCTCTGGTTATCACACCTATTGTGAACGTTATTTTGCATGAGTAAATTTAGAAATTGCGTCTGATGAAATGATTCGTGATCTTTAGCTCCTATGTGAAGGATTATCGCTATCATCACAGTCAAAAAATTGTAATTCATATGACTCGGAAGAAGATAAAAGAAAAACTTTCGGAAATCTGTCGTTAAACAAATACAGAAAAAATCAAAATATACCAGGATAAAAATGGAATTTCAAGCATTTCACATTTAATTGTTCCTGCATATTCGTTTCAGAGATAATGCTTCTTCATGAGTATTCAGTTATTACAATTATTATTTGGTTTATTCGGGGAAAAGATGACGACGTTGTTAAAACACAGCCCTCTCCAAGAAAATATATATATAAATTTTCAAAGCAGACTAAACCTCACTGGATGTTAAGGAAGGAAAGATAGGTAGGTGGTATTAAGCAGCGAAGCTTAACCATGTACAATAGAGCGATGTTAAAGATGCAATGAATCATCATTATTCAGATAATATACGACTACGATTCTTTCACATTCATTCTTATGTTCCATAAATTTACATGTAGTGATTTCTTTAGACTGGCCATGTATTGCATAGTCCAAAGGACACACACAAAATTTGGACTCTGTGTATTCCATGGCACATGTATTGCATAGTTTTGACAACTTCAAAGGAAGATTCATTCCGCTTATGTGGCAATCTTTCTTGACGCGCAAATTGATTCATTTAACGAGAAATAACTTCCTAAAATAGTAAATATGCGCATCGCATTTGGTTAAAAGATTTTTCGTATTTGGTCCACAAGTTCTTGCAGAAGAATTTTGGATTTAAAGTACCTTTTTCAATCTGTGTACTATTGAATACGCTTGTCCTCCAACTTCAAGTGAACTGGTTTTAAACATAGCGCTGTTGCATATAGCTGATTCTCAGTGTGACGTGTCACAAAATAGTCTTTCTTCCATAATATCGACAAAGATCTAGATTTCATAGCACTGAAAAAAATTTGATGTGACCAACACATGGCGTCCACAGTACATGTCAAGACATGGAGCAACGAGCTTTAAGTAGACTATCTTTTCCAGCTGATCGTTGGTAAATAAAATTTAATTTGTTTATAAATTTTGTCGTTCAATCTTATTACAAACACGACTCATTTTTATTATTCTATTAGCCCATACAATGGAGAATGATAAGTACAAAACCTTTCTCATGCTTTGATTTGAAAATATGCTTCGATCTTAGTATAGCCTCTGGTAATACATTGTTTCGGTTTCACAAATTAGTGACGTACCAAATACAAAATTTTAACTGTATCATATCTTTGGAATTCCCGATGTGAAGTGCTATCATACATTCCCGAGTGTGAAGTGCTGTCATACATTTCGTTTTAAGTCTTTTCTCAGTTTATGACATCAGTGTTGAACTTTCTTACTAAGATAACAAACATTTTTACTTGTCATTTAAGTTGCGTTTATTAAAAATAATTTTCTTCGTGTTTACGTCACATAACATTTCTTCGTATTTACTCTACATGCAACAAATCTTAAGAATTTCCAATAGAGTGTCAAGTGTTGCTTTTTTATATTCGCTATACTATATATGTTTTCTATGATATTTCTACAAAAAAATGTATAGCGGTAGCATTTAGTGGAAGCATCTTCTTTCATCTGAAAAGTGATTCGATACAAAAACGAAACGAGCAAAAAGTTGAGAATTGAGGCTAATACATTTCATTGCTTGACAACAAGACCTCTTCTTCATAATCAGATTATTATCGTTGTATTTAGCATAATTCCAAGAATACATTTAATGCTTATTAAGTTAGTGTGATGTCCGCAGAACGTACGATAATACATTTTTTCACGAAAATGTCTTCATAGCTTTAAGTATAGTTTCACTCCGATTTTATCAAGTTTAGCCAAAACCTAATGTGTTGTTCTCACAGGTATAAAATTTTCAAAAACTAAAACTGAAACATTTTGGTTCATATTTTAATATAGATTTTTACTAAAACCTGCTATGGCTTCAAGAAGATTAGCCACAGAGACAAATCTTGCAGTAGCTCTGAACTGAAAAAAGTTTCTATGGCATTCAAAAATGAGCTGGTTATTTTCCAAATGTACTAGAAACATATCTAGAGCATTCAAACAATTAAAATACAATAAGCAGAGTATAGTATTAAAATACAGTAAGTATAATAACAATTAAAATACAGTACTTATACTAACGATTTAAATACAATAAGTGATTTACATCTTTACATAGATGTAAAAAAACAGAAGTTTTACATCTATGTGAAAGGTAAAGATTCTCATTTGTATAGCTGAGTAGAATTTAATAAAATGAAAATCCAGCGTATTTTGTCAAATAAGATGTAAACAATCTGTCACTAAAAATATATGATATCTACTTATTTGTTCCAGCTACCCTAGATACATAGGTAAGGGAAAAGTGAAATGCCACTCCCGGTTATTCAATAAAGACTGTTATAAGGGCTTCACGTAAAGTACCACATCCGTTCCTCCAATAAAAGACTTATGGGCTTCAGATAAAATAACACTTCCATTCTTCCACTTTTACCCAAAATCTAGTCAAGACTTTAAGTGAATGTTCTAGAAAGTTTAAATATGTAAACAGGAATTTATAGATGTTTCATTTAAGTGTTACCGTTTGTGAAAAAATTGTAACGCATATACAGAGATACAGACAGACAGACGTTGTTGCAAAAATAGCAAAAATGAGACGTGAGGACAGTAATTCTTGCTTATTCAGGGAAAACTCATCATCGAATTTTTAGAGCAAAAACATGACCCCATTTACCTATATATGTAGGGTGGCAGGAGATAATAAATGGACTTCCTGTATTTTCGAGTCAGATACTTTTAGAGTCGTTTAGCATTTTATTTCACAAAACCACATAAAACAATATATTTTTCATTTTATTAAATTCCACTCGTTATGCAGATGCAGATCTTTAATATTCTATATACTGCTGTATTTACTTTATTTTAACTGCACCAAATATATTCTAGCAAATTTGAAAAGCGCATGGGGCATATATTCTGAATGTTTAAAAAGTTTCTTTCAGTTCAGAGGTACTCTAAAATCTGTCCTGTGGCTACATTTCTTGATTCACAGATAAACCCAAAACAAGGTCCACAAATGTGTCGTCTCCAAAACGTAGAGGTCTGCTCTTCTTGGTGACCAATGTCTTGAGTAGGTTTTGATTAACAATACGAGTTCGCCCTACTCCGGTCCAATTTAAGAACACCCGTAGAATAGATAACTAATTTGCTGGCCCTCGTTTAAAACCCCCAGTCTATTGGAAGCATTTTTAGCTCAACTTTATTTTTAGCTTTCTTATACCGCAGAGACATTAGAGATTTGTAAATATTCCATGCCTTCTCAGTATCGAGAACCAAACGATGGGGCAGCCAGTGCTACAAACCGCTATAGCGATCAGGGAAGCTACTTCAAAACTTGATCCTCCAGCGGCCTTAACCAACTAATCGAAAGAAATTATTGAAGTTTGAACTATTTACATTTTCTCTTTCTTATAATTGACCTACGGTGGTGGAACAAAATTTCACCTTGCCAGAGATACATATATTACTAAACGACGTCCCTACTACCACCCTACTGGATAGCGGGCTCAATGAAGCTTCCTGTCGTAGAATTGTTTTTGAAGTTTGAACTATTTACATTTTCATATTTCTAAGCTCAACTAATGAATTATTCCGAATTTTATATGTAATGCTCATTCTACGAAAGATAGTTCTGCTACGTATATATTCAATAAACAGTACACAAAAATGAATTTTAATCTGTTTTAATCCGAATTGATTGGTCAAAATGATTTTCTGTCCTTCGTCCGTATATTTGAACTGCTTTCATTTAACATACTAAAGCGAATTTTTAGGTTTGCTATTTACACTGCGTTATTTACCTAACCCAGTGATGTCGGTTGATGTCCATCATCGTACATTTAATTTAACAGAGCAACGAAATGGATTTCAGGAACTTGCTATAATCAAATAGACTTTAATTAAATGGATTAGAGTCAGATACCCTCTAATTTTGACGGTCAAAATGAATATCATCCTGATTCCAAACTCGTTTAAGCAAACCTAGCACTTCAAAATCTGTTATATCTGGCATATACATGCCATTTTCATGATTTTAAATTAGCAATTTATATAATAAAAATAATGCAAATTTCAGACTGTATCTAGTTTTATTTTTATAAAATGCTCCAAAGAAAGAGATCGAGAGATGCTGTATAATGGTGGTAAAAATTTATATTTTTATTTTTACATATTCAATCAGCCCTATTCAGAAGATTATTAAAATTTAAAGGAGAAAATTGGAAGGACAACCAGAAAGTTGCATCTATGAAAACAATATTGCTCTCATTCTGTTTAGAAAAGAATTTATTTTATTTGCAAAATTAGAACAATATTATTTTCCGTTTATGTTTATTATTATTTAAGGTTTCCATTTTACGCTTATTAGTGTAAAAAGGACTCTTTTAAAATTACCCCGTTTCATGTTTTTCTGCCCATTTATAGTTTGGTTGGTTACATTGAAAATCTTATGCGGGAAAAAAATCTGTGCTGAAAATTCCTGTATTTAATTTCATTTTACTAAAAGAAACTTTTAAATTGGTCATTTATTTCCATGCGTTTGTCATTGACTATTTTTCAACTATATTTGAATTGTCTGAGACAGGTTTCAATTAGCGTTCAAAACATTCCTATGTCCATATCATTAATGCTAATTTAAGATATTATGTGGAGATGAACGCGGTTGCTTGCACATTCAAATGTTGTATAAGAGCTCTGTAGTGTTGAACACACAACTTCATGTGATTCTAAATCATCTAAGTTTCTTCTTACCGCATATCGTTTGCGAGGGTACTCTTTGTGGCCATCTGATTGTTCATTTCACAATGATGTTCGGTAACGTAGCATTACAATTCAATCTAAATGCGTTATCTGTTCCTACAAGGAACAATGAAATTTTAATGCTTTAAAACAGAATTCGTAGAAATAGCGTTAAGTGTGTAGCACTTCATAGACACTCTGCGAAATAAAAAATATCTGTATAGTACTACAAAATTCACTTGTTCGGAAAGCCAAATAAGGCAAAAGGCAATAAATTTGTTTATTAAAGCTAAATATAATTAGGCGGTGTATTTATAACACTGCATAATTTACTTGCAATTTTTCAACAGCACTAACAAAATCCCAACAGCACTCTTGATAAAAAATATAT
>KK117422.1:2460-37028 GCA_000611955.2 Stegodyphus mimosarum | reverse complement strand
GTCGTTGTGCCAATGCTAATTAATTACAAGCTTACAGTCTAACTAGATGTTTACTGGCAATTATCTAGACGTTTAGTTTTGAATTGAATCTTGTAAATAATTTGGATTTTAGCTACCAGGGTAAGTCAACTTCATCTTGTAGTAGTATTTATATCATAAGTTAATCACTTTAATTTGTGTTAACATTTCAACGTACCCCACTAGGATCCCCATCACTCTCAAACCCCTCTTTATAAAACTAGAAGAGACATTTCTTGTTGGATTATGAGAAATGAAAATCAATTTACCTTTGCTTCTTTTTTTTAGGAAAAAAGTTAGTCTGTTGCGATATAACGAAACCGAAATGGTATTTAGTAGCGAAATCTCAGAACAAAAGAAGAAAATAGTAACTAGAAAGGAAAGAATATATAGAAAATGTATTTGGAGCTGCTTAGTTGAATATACATGATGATTAAAAATTAGTTGCTACAATACTAGACAAGCTGTTAAAGTATTTTTAAAAAAATATTTCGTGATGCAGAGCTATTCCAAAATTACAAAGTGCTTCTTTTCAAACCCCCATTATGTTCGATTATCGGAGCAATAATATAAAATAATAAAATAAAATTTACAGAGATTCAGATTTTAATGATCGCCCAAAAGGGAGTTTTTAAAATTTAATATGGTTTATCAATATAAATTACCAACAGAATTTTTCTTAAATATTGTCAACTGCGAATCAAAGACCAGGTGGAATAATGGATCATTTTATAGTATACTAGGTGAATAGTAAGATATTCAGACTAACATGGGAAAGCTACAAATTTTCTGCATATTTGAAAAGTGAAACAATATATAACATAATTTTCAAAAAGTATTGAATGATTTCATTTAATATATCAGGAACTAAACGCACATTTATTTAAATCAAACCTATTAAAAGTAAAAAGAAAAATTTTAAAAAACTGCATCTGTTGTTTTAACCAGATTAGTCTGTTAATCAATATCATACAGATTAAATGTAAGCAATAAATAACTTAATAATGTCAAATAACAACAGACACAAATGAAAAGTAAAACAGCGCATTTACAGAGGACGATATTTAATGTGCCCTTACTCAAAATCGTTTTTGCAAGATAATCACTCTTTATATTAAAAATAATCTTCTCTACATCATTTTAATATAAATAGCGTAAAAAGAATGACATTTCGTATTCAAGTATTGTATGTAATATTAAAATGGAACTATGTTTGGCTTGTGTCTTTAAATTTTAAGTTGAAAGTTAGTCGATCAGACCTAAATGATGGAGTGAACTCCATTTAATCTCCATTGAAGTTATCAACGTCTGTAAATTAGTGGCTGTCTATTATTTGTCGTTAACTTCAATCAAAATTCATAACCACAGCATCATCTTGCTAATAATGAGAACTTTGCAGCGAGCAAAATTTATGGTCTCTTCAGATTTTTACAGTGCATTACGTGGAGCTTTAATGAACTAAGCGATATAAAAACAATATTGTGATTTTTAATTTGAATTTGAACAGTGCAGTTATAATGTATAATATATCTAACTGATAATTTTACCAATAACTAATTAAATTTTTAATATAAGTAACAAAGGAGTTCTCTATACCATATGTTTTGTATTTGGCAACATAATAATTGTTTGCTAGAACCTTGTATTCAATTTATTCTTCTTTATTATACCTATATAAAAAGAAAACGCGTACTAATAGTTTCTTAATGTTATTAAATCATATCAAAGTTTTTGATGTAATACAGGTAATTCATGCACTGAATAACCAAACTGTATTATTAAACAATTTATATCCCTCTGTATGTTACGTTTCTGAATAAAATGATATCTGTATTATCTCCATCTTTCTCGGGGCACCTGATATGCCAGAAACTTTCATTTTTCTTCTCGAGGTCTGTCACCCTATGAATGATTAGGTGGGGAGTTCTAAATAAGAAAGCCTCTCATGTCCCCCATCAATGTGCTAAGAATAGAACTTTTATCTGCTTTACTTTTTCCCTTTCATCCCTATTACTCAGCGCAGACATCTCATTTTTGCCCGAGGTAGGGAATTTCTCCAATATCTATTGCAGATCAGTTTAATAATCTTAATGGTCGAGAAGTACTATCTAATATCGTAGGGATTGGAAACATTTCATCCGGCTCTAGCAATACACGTAATTTCTAAATCAAATATATTTGGGGATATTATTTGGAAGTTATTGATTTTATAAATGCTTATTTCTAAGAATGATTCGAATGCTAACTAATGCAACTAAGTATTGATTTTAAATATTACAAACTTTTGCTTTGAATTAAATTTATTGTTTGTTTATGAGTTAAAATGCACTTCAGAATTATACACTTCCACATTCGTCCTCATTTGTTATTTTTTCCGTATGTGGGACGTTTAATAACTTCTAAGCCTAACACAAGATTTCTTTTAGCCTTCTATTCAGTCCCGTTGAAGATCAATGCAAGGAACACATTTGTTAGATCTCTTTTAAATTCATAAGAAGGAGGGTTGCCATAGTTCTTAGTATAATGCTCAACACAGAAGTGATTCAATAATCCGGCAGATTTGAATTTTTGGTGACATCAGATTATCATATATAGCATTATGCCAAATTCCGGATAACAGAATAATTAGAGCGTACAAGCTAATCAGTTCAGATAAATATATGAAACTGGACTGTTTTTTCACGCAGAAAACTCCAAAAGGTAAAATTGAATTTATCTAAAGCCGGTATTTGGCTGCAGAGCTCAATCAGTGGCAGCTGCTTGAGATTTGTTGGTTTCGAAACGAAAGGAATCTTATTCTTTCCAAATTTAACTTTTTGCTGGCTAGGGAACTGTCTTGCTTAGATCAGATATGAGGACTAGGAGTGTCACGTGCGTTTATGTTCTAAAGAAGGGTGAACATTTATCGCTAAGCCTAATTAATAGACAGCTGTAAAAATATCAAGATTTTCTAATTTAAATGATTTTTTTTCTTTGCTTACTGCTTCATATAAATTACTTCATATAAAGCTGTGAAAACCTCAAAGCAGTTTTTCTGCTATTGAATATGTTACAGAATGGAAAATTGAATATTTCAGCTCTGCAATTACACTTAATGAGTAAATTGTATTAGCAATTAAATTCGTCCACATTTGTTATTAATCAGTTTTGTTGTCATCGATATTGCCAGCGGGAGGTGGTTCTTGTAAACAAATTGTGAATAACAACTTCTATGCTTTTTTCAAAAGAAAGAAAATGTGCCTGTATTTAACATTTCTCCAGCGCTTTGATTTTCACTTATTATTTAACTGTTTATTCAGCAGATTTCTCGTATGTATCTAAAGCTTCACTATTCTCACGTCAAGTGAAATTTATTGAATCTTCTGCGTTAGTCTCCACTTCTTTCGCGGCCCACCAGCACGCGTGTGATGAAGTCACTGAATATTGATAGTTCGACCTGAATTGGATTCCAAGCGAATGGGCTGGGTGCATGAGTGATTTCGTAGTTTTTCCAATATTAAGTGTGGGTACAAGCTAGTTTACCTTAACAAGTCTTTCTTTAAGATATGTTGGGAAGACAGGCTACTAGACTGCCATTTGATCAAAACTATTACCTAAACTCAAATTTATATACTCTTGCGATCCGAATGGATGTAACTAACCTCCTAAACGCTTAGCAAAACTAAGTACGCCTTCAGAAAGCTTAGTATTAATAAGTACGCCAACATCTCTTGGTTATTCCTTCGCAATTACTGCAAGTGACATTCACAAGCAAAGCAGAAGAAATATGGAGCTCCGACAAATTCACCGTTATGGTTGATATCCCGCATTTAACCTATGTTGGTTACCGTTCAGTTTACATAAAGTTCTATTACGAAATACCACGACGGCTAAGGATAACGGGATAGGCAGAAACGTAAAATTATAGTTAGTGCAAGCTTAAAGTTGAATTTTCTCAAGCTGATTATTATTCCTAATAAAATAATCTATTACCTTCCGCCAACTTATATACATAGGTAAGGGAGACAATGTTTTAGTCCAAATACTCGATAACGAGTTGTCAGTAAAAAACACTAATTAGGTTTTTTTATTTTCATAATTTTTACGATGATGTTTATGTGTGATGGTTTTTTCGTCGATGATAACGCTTAAATCAAAATTCCAAAAATTGCTGTTTTCCGTATTTAAATTTTCTGCACTCATATAAAGCATTTATTAAACTTTGAAAAAAAAACTGTACAACAGAAAGTAAGAAAAGCTATGTTAAAATACAGTCTGAAACATTTTTCCCTTTCCCTTAAGACTTGCATATCAATGAGAATAGCACATTGATATTTTGGCTAAATCTGATAAACCGGTAGTGATACTTTACTTAAAGTTCATTGTTATTTTAAACAATTAATGGATGGGAGTTAGACGCTGACCACATCAGGTATTTTTGACATTATGTTTATAATGTACTCTTCCTCCTTTCCGCATGTTTTCCTTGTGTAACTGGAACAATATTCAACACGTGTTCGGGAGGGCTGGAATTAGAATCCTGGCGAGGGCATTGCAGATGTCTTCAGTTTCTTTGATTCCAAAAATTCTAAACCGTCTCTATAAGTGGAAGTCTATATTTAGCGACTGGGTCCTCTAATCCCTAGTCGCTCTTTAAGAGGAGGAGTATATAAACTATTGTTTCCTCCTTTCTGCATGCCTTTGATATAACGGTAGCACACTTGGCCAGTATTCAAGATGTTCAGGTTCAAGTCTCAGCGAAAGCACTGATCATTTGCCATATCTTTTACTTCAGTCTCTATAGTGGCACTCGAGCTAGAAGGACATGGACGATAATTTGTCTTTATCAGGATTCGGCGATTAAATCCCTTAATCCCATTTTTGCCCTTTAAATGCCGGAGTATATAAGATATCCTCTTCCTCCTTTCCGCATGCCTTCTGGTGTAAATGGAAGAACACTCAGCTTGTTCTAGGGAAGTCCTGACCTCGAATCTCGGTAAAGACAGTGCGGATTTCTCCAGTTTCCTGACCCCGATATAACCTAATAAATCTAACTGTTTTTGGTTAATGGTTTAACTTCTAGAGATTAAAATAGATTAAGAAAAAGTTATATATAGTTAGAATAATAATGTCAGTAACTGAGTTTTTGATTTTCATTTGTAACCATAGCTATGAAAATCTTCAAAGGATATCACTCTTTAATAAAACAGTTCTGGCATTCCTTTTATTTTGGCAGCCAACCAGTAATTATAAAGATCTTTGATGATAGATAAATATATGAAAAACAGAATGACCCTTGGTTTCGTTTGGCTTCCTAGAGGCGTAATGTGTCTGGATGGAGAAGTTATCTATTTGGTTCTCATTTAAAGTAATTACACATCTTGTGTCTGAAGGATTTCTACTTCAAAGCTCTGATTGAATGAAGCTAGACTAGTTGAACTAACTTTTCACTTTAATTTTTATGCGAAGTGTTAAAACAGTTTATCAGAGCTGTGTGATTTAAACCATATTAATCCAATAACTTCATTAGCATACTTCGTTTCAAATTAAATATAAATTCAATGCCAGTTTCACATTTACATGACATTAAGAAGATCGTATTATTAAATAATATGATTATATTCAATAACTGTGAATTAATTCGAGTAGCACTGAGCTGCATAATTTGTATCCCTTCCGCTCATTTCTGAATTTCGATGCATTTTTTGGAAAAAGCTTCTATATTTGTAAACTAGTAATAGTATTTATAAAAAAAGCAATTTAGTTATTTACATGCATAAAATTATTTACTTAACTGTAAAGCTATATATATCACTTTGAACGACATTCGTTTTAAAGTTTGTATAACATTTATTTTATTTTTCTCTCTATTTGACTATATTTAAAACGAAAGCCATAATTAACGTGGTAATACAATTTTAACTACTGCTAAAGATTTCGTGCATAAAAGCTGAATTATAAATAGAGTCGTTAATAATATAATCGTTATTTGGATATATATTCGATTTGAAATAAATCCGACATAATATATGTTCTGTCTGGAAACGAAAATTTTTGTTTGGAATCCAACTGGGGGCTAACGAAACTAAAATCAGAAAACAACACTCTGTAAGGTTTTAGTTAAACTACCAAAGTTTTATTTTAATTTAAATCTTTCTATCTCTTCTCAGTCTCCACTTCCTGTCAGAAGAAGCACGCGTTTTCAGCTTATGCTAATTTGAAGTAGAGCCAAGTACTATTTAAACCAGAGGTAGAAACCTCTCAGTGTGAGAGAGCTTTTAGTCTCAGATCACGGTCATTCTGTTCGACGTTCGCCTGACCAGCTAGCAGATAATTTCTAAGCCATAGTGCTTACTACGTGATTGCTTATTGAAATAAATTGAAGTGCGCTAGTATTAGTATTTCTTGCTACGCACCATTTAGATAGAGGCCAACTCCGCGATTAGCTCTGTGAGCAAAGTTTAATTAAATTTCTATTTAGTTTTAGTTTAAATTTGTCTGATTGTTAATTTAGGCCCAAGTGTGGTCTTTTACTTTCTGTATCCCTCCCGAGTTGGGAAGTAATTTGTAAATAATATTGATTCAATAAAAGAAGATTTTAAATCCCTTCCAAGTGCAGTTATTATGCAACGTATATCATAGTATCTACAACCAGAACAAAGCTGTGTTCATCTCCCTGTTCCAGATCAGGACTTAAGGACTTTAAGGAGTTACTTTAAGATGTCTGCCAAGAACAGAACACTCAGTCCTGACAACTCTACCTGTTTTTAGTTAATCCTTTAACTACAAAAAATTTAACTTTAAAATTTATTATAAACAGTTTTATATATTTAGAACAATTATGTCAATAACTGATTCTCTGGTTTTCATATCAATAACAACAATGCTATAATGCTCAATTTTCAAAATATTTCGCGATTTTTTGTGTAAATAATTTATAAATTCGTTAAAAATGGACTTTATTAAAGTTAATAAAAAAAAGTTAATCAACGAAGAAAATGGTTAGGATCACCATGGAGACGACAGATGTGATTGTTAAAAGATATGAAGATGGCATGTGTATCCAAGATTGGCTATTGCATAGTGTATGCTGAGAACAACGGTATCTGCTATTATAAAATTGTAAGACACTATTAAACCTGCTAACGTTGCTTAGGTAATAAAATCATTTACCAAACGAAGATCATTGACATTAAAAACTGCTTGAGAAACTGCTTTTGATCTGGATAACAGAAAAAAAACGTATGTACCGTCTTTCATTTATGTGCATTATATATTTCACCCATTGCGTTTCTATTTCAGTCTCAACATCATTAATTATTGAATTGAACAGTGCGATAGTATTTTATAAAACAGTGTTAAAATAGTAAGAAAAATATTTTTTTATAGAAAGGATTAATTATTTTCCCTTTATATTCGTATTGGGAAAGCCCGTTTGTGTATGTCCTGTTAAATGTAAGTCTAAGAATATGGAATGGATTAATGATGTATACTGATGTACTGCTATTTTTTAAGTAATCTTTATTTCTTCTTATTTATTCCATGTTTCTTTAGAATTTTAAGTCTTATTTTTTTCGTCTCTGAAGCACAAATTTAAGATTAGTCTACCCATCAAGAAGAATTTACTTTAACTGTGCTTTCTACTTCCTTGCAACATCAGTGATTTAAAGTTATAACACAAGATGTGCGTTGGTTTTAATTGGAAATCTCTATGAAGTTCAAGCGATAGCCTAGCCCTGGTTTATATTCATTAAGAAAAAATATTCCGGTGGATTGTTTGACCTCAGTTTCATTAAGTTTACATGAATATATATCACCATCGATTCAGGAATATTGTTGCGTTCTACGGGTTTGTGAATTTGGATTAATTGATGATAACACTTGATGAAGAATCAAAACCCAATTTATATAGCCAGTATGTACTATTACACATAACAGTGCCAAAGACAGGTTTACACTTATCGAAAAACAACAACAGACACGCTGAAACAATCAGCAACAGAGCGTTCAGACTATATGGTGAAGACAGCTTCACGGGAAAAAACTAAAGTACAGCTCGCGACTCGGTTGATCGCTGTGAAGTTAATCTCTGAACTCAAGACTCTACTACTTTCTTCGCGTACATGAAAGGTGTATATACCTTTAACATCTCTTCGAGAAATTCCCGAGAAAACCGCTAAGAATGCGTTCTAGAATGTTCTCACTCCGTCTATGGTATATCGCCAGTTTTGTCGCCAAATATCTCCAAATGGGCAGTTTCGCGCCAAATCTAATAACTTGGCCTTTCCTTGTCACTTTCTGACAAAACTAACGCCTTTTTGCGGTGAAGCTATCTCACCGTAGCTGGGCATTTCGATTTAAATAATTAAATAAAGTTAGATAATATTGGTGATAATGAAAACTTTCAGGAATTATAAGTGTTTTACTTGAATAGTTCTAAATGATCCGAACTATAAAAAGAGCTGAAAACTATGCCGAGAAATTCCGTCTATGTGTGTCAAGAATTGTATGCGATCAAAATGCTTCAAGCATTAACCTTATTTAAAATATAATCAAACATATTGGAGTAGGATTTCCTCAGAAGCCCTGTGAATTCCGAAACAGACTGAAGAACTACAATATAATTTTTAGTCGTTTTATTCCTGTTACTGCAAATAGGCTATACCAGTACTTACTTGTGCATAAATATCATTAATTCTGTTAACTAGAAACAATCCTGCTTTTAATGAACATCCATTCTCTAGTTGAAAGAAATAGCTCTATTTTCAAAACGATAAAGTTATAATTAATAAGGTTTCCTCTCTGTTCTTGTCCTACTCATTGCAGGGGTACAATTAATTGCTATGTTGATTCTCCAGTGCAGAAAACCTAATTTGTGTTTTTATGCTTTGACAAATTTATTTCTAAATCAGGATGTTAAGTATAAAGTATAATTGCGTTTCGAGATTGAATGAACTGCATTACTGTTTTAATGTAAAATTGGGGGGGGAGAACATCATGCACTGGATTAGAATTTATATAATATTTTATCAATTTCAGAGACAGCAGATTTTGGTTTCTCTTTATCAAAAGGAAGTGAAATATGCACATATGACAGGGGAAAAAGGATTTTTAAAACACCTTTTTGGATGAGTAAAGAGAGGAAGATAATTTTATTTCCATGGAAAGTAAAAAATGATTTTTATACACAATGAAAAAGTTTTCTATGTTTTAAAATTTTACGACATTTGAGAAAAAGTAAATGCAATTCAAATTTTTCTACATTGCATAAGTTTACTAAATAATTTATTCTACATACTTTAAAAAATAGTACAGTCACTAAAAATAATGGTCTTGAACTTTTGGATAAAAACGTAAGCCGAAAGCGCTTTATAATTCTTTCGTGCCAAAGAAATTGTCATCTTCACGGAAAGCAGAAAATCCTAGTGTCATAATGATCGATGCTTTTGAAATGGAAAAAACGGATATCATTTTTTAATCTGGCATTGAAATTATTTGACTTCTGACATTAAATCTGAATCATTATGTTAGAGTCATTAAAAATAAAGATCTACAGATTTAAATTATTAGAATTTTTTTTTCAACAGTACCTTTTCGAAACGATTGATGCCGTGCAATCCTTAGGCATAGTCCTTAAATTAACGGAGTATTTGAATTAACTGAATTTATGATACCGATTAATTAGATGCAATGGAAAAGGAAATAACATTTCAAGAAAACAACTAAAGTTGATGCAAGATTTCTAAAAGAATATTTTAACAAATTGTCAATAGAGTATTAGCGATACATGGCCGTACTTTGTTCTGTTATTCAAAGGATCATTGTAAAACTTTACTGTCATAAAATGAATAAATAGATGTATTGTTTAATAAATAAGAGTAATTTGAAAATTAGGATTACTGAAGTTTTTTCTGTATGACACATTGTCTTGGTTGTTGCGACAACAATCCCAAAAATATTCTACTTTGCCTGTTCTTCTACTGTAGTGCTCTTCAGGCAAGTCATGGAACTAATGAAGAATACGTATACTGCATTCTAACGTCTGACGCAAAACATTTTCTCTTGTGATCATTCTGACATTTATATGTGAACAGCCATGTGTGACCACTTTGAGTTCAAGCTTCGAATTAGCTAATTCATCAGCGTTATGCAAGTCATATGATATGGATTAATTCAGAAATGACTTAGCATAGAAATAGTTATTATTATTACTTAAGTACAGAAGGGAAATAATGAAATTAAAGTATGGAATTAAGGAGATATTGTTCATTAAGTTACAATTTCCATTTAAATATTTTTATCTTTCATATCCTTCTTCTTTATAAAGGAAAAATTATTGGTGACAGAAAAGCTTTTTTAACAGGTAAAGCGCTAAAGCGTTAGCAGATGAAGTGAAATATAATAGCTCTCTCATGCCTTTTTCCAGAACATCTACATTTTCTATATTTTTGCGATAAGAAGAAAGAAACGCGGCACCATTTTAGGGGCAACAGAGATTAAACAAAGTGCGTGGTTATCCAAATATTAGAAAACAAAGTTTCGTTTCTTGAAATTTTGAGTTCAACATCTGATTTAGCTATGTAATCAGCTTTATGTAAGTCATATGTTTATCATATGAATTAATCCAGAAAAGACGCAGTCCAGAAAATGTTTATTTTTGTTATAGAGAAGGTAAATCCCCAAATTAAAAGTAGGAATTAAGGAGCTAAGGCTAATTTAAATTATAATTTTGATTTACGTAATTTTATCCTGCACATATACGTATCTACGTATACTGAAACTGCAGACTCAGAAGATTTATTTATCAAACAACATATCGATGGAATCAATTTTGAAAATATAAAATTTAATATTTGGATAAAAGTGCCTCATTTTATATCTTGCATAAACATTTATTTATGTGTATTAAGTAGTCAACTACCATTAAAATGTGTAGTACCACTAAATCTAAACAATATTAATAAAATCTTCGTATTTTGTCTTTAATTTCATGCATACGATACGCATGCTCAATAAAACTGGGAATCATTTAATTATTATTTCAGAAACTGTTTGCTATAAAATCCTAGATTTTTCACTGTTAGTTTAAACTTTATGTGTGAAATCAACCTATTATTTAACGAACAAATTTTAACAGATTCATTTTAAGCGTACTGTAGTAAGTAATTACAGCTATGAAAATCATTAAATGTGTAGATTGTTATAACAAGTAACAATGAAGTCTTATTTTATCATTTATTTGCTTAACTGATAAAACAGAATACTGACTGTGGTTAATCTAGAATAAATTTTAAAAATATATTTAAATAGCATTTACTTTTCACAAATTGCTCAAATTTTGGAAATATGGAAGAAAACGTACGTTACGGGTTTAGCCTTGAAATTTCAAAGTTCCTCAAAATGTCATGAACAAGTGTTATTTTCTTGATTTTAATTAAAAAATGACTCTTTCATTTTGTACCCTGATTTCTTTTCTTCCAATATAAATCCAAACCGAAATCAGATATATTAAAAAATAGCAGAAATTTTCATGTATAACGAATATAGAAGGCAGCCTTTTATACGGAAAAATCCGGCCGTAACGCTGAGAGGGTTAAATGTAAACTGAGTGTATAGAAATTGGCGGGTGCGTTAAGCATCAATAAAGTTGTACCAGTTGGAGCCAAAATGTGTCTTTGAAGAATATTTTTGGATCAAAATAAAAATAAAATTGTAACCGTCAAGCCAGTTGTAATTTTCGCTCTAATCATATCCGTGCAGCAGATTTCTTGGCCACCTGTGAAACGTGATTGGTTTCATCTTCTTTAGTCATCTCGCAACTATGATATATCATCGTACTACATCTTCGAACTCTAAAATATCACACACACACACATATATATATATATATATATGCATATATAATTATGCAAAACTAGAAAAAAAATATCTCAAAGTTTTCAGACTTTGAGATATTTTTGTTGGGATGTTCAAAAGGGCTCTTTTAAACTTTATCATTTATCTGTAGAAATTATAAATACAAATGGCCTAGTTAGAAGAGCGAAACATTTTATAGATACTAGATGAATGTGTATTCAGACAAACATAGAAATATTATACACCTTGTATATATTCAAAAGAAGAAAAAACATCCAACATAATTCTATAAAAATATTTAATTTATTTAGGTACATCATGAAATAAATATATTTTATTTAAATTCATTACATTAAAAAAGTACAAAGGAAAAAAATCTTATTCTTAAAAATTGCTTCTGTTGCTTTTAAATTCTTAATTTGTAAATCAATAACAGACAAATTCAATTTAAAAGACAAATATCGTACTTTTTCCCGAATGACAATAGACTTAAATGAAAAGAGAAGCAACGCCAAATTGCATTTCGAAATTCATAAGCCGTTTGGGCTAATAAATACAACGGAGAGCTATTACATTATGACCACCCCTCACTTAGAGTAAAGAGCTTTACTTGAGACAAAGGCTGATGCTGGAGTATATAAAGCCCCTATGCACTGTTTTTGCACATATAAATGTTTAGCAACATAATGGGAAAAGCAGCTGATTTATAAGATTTCTGTACAGGTAAAACTGTTATGGCTGGGTGCCTGGGTATATTTATTTCAGAAACGGTGCAATTTAGTAGACTGTACACGTGCAGCGGTTATCTAAAGATGCGGATGGTGAAATGAGAAGTCGTCGGTTAGCGGTTGTCAGCCACGGTGCATTTATTCAGAGGATAACGAAGACTGTTACCCATTCTTCGCCACGACCTCAAGTTTATAACTATTAAAACCACCAGCAGCTACAACGGTGGTGGCCCAGACATGTGTCTCAACAAAACGTGGAGAGCACACTGTTGCGTAAGGGCTTATCAACCGACGCTGAAATCGCGTGCGTTCGCTGGCATCGCCAACCACGCCCGCAATCGACCAAGTAACATGAGTATTGGGCCATAGAAAATGGAAAAACCTCGGCTGGTCCACCGAATCACGTTTTGTGATCAATCACATTGACGGGAAAGTGCGAATATGTCGATTTACAACGGAACCCTGGCACCCGGGTACATATTTGGCCGGATACAAGGCGGTGACGAAGGTATTATGGCATGGACGATGTTCTCACTGGGCACATCTGAGCCCATGATTCCTGTAGAACAATCCTTATATGTAAAATGTAGAATACCTATGGAACAATCCTTGTAAGTAAAATGTAGAATGCGGAACAAAATAGCGAACAAATCGTTAAACGTAATTGGAATGAATTTCCACTAGACCTTGAAATTCTTAATTTTCAATTGAACAGATCAACACTTCAAGGATAATCTTTGGAAAATTTTTAATCACTCTCCAGCATTTTACGTTAGATGTTCCCTGCAATTTTTCTGCACTGCGGAAACATTTGTCCAACCGCTGCTCAGGATTAAAACTGTGCGCTGTGTGAACTAAATTAAATGTACTCTGTGTGAACATCAGTGCAGACTATGTGCACCTTTTCATGGCAACAGTGTATCTAGCGGGTGATGGAGTTTACCAACAGCGTAATGCACCATGTATAAAGGCCGAATTATCAAGGAGTGGTTAGAGGAACATTTTGGTGAATTTCAGTTCATGTCTTGGCCTCAGTATTCACCTGAGCGTGAATCCAATCGAACATTTGTGATTCTACCTAAAATACCTAATACGTAGTATCACTCTACTTTCTTTCAATGTGCGGGAAAGGTAGAAACAGTGGGTGAGTGCGTTGTACCAGACACATCAGACTACCTATAAGCACCTTGTCAAACTAATACCTTCCCGGCTGTTGGTGGTTTTAAGGGCAAAAGGTAGTTCTATTTCATATAAAATATGTAATTATAATGTAATGATGCTTCAGTGTAAATAAATATTATTTTATTATGACACTTTTGGTTCTCTTGTCCTTTTAAATTGCCCTCTTTAGCACTATTAAAATGCACATTATTTTAATATTAATTGTGTTTCGTTTTCATACTGAGCCAATTGATGGCGCATGACTAAAATTACTAAATACTAGTATTTGACCTGGGCTCGAATCCCAGCAAACGGGCTGGCTGCATGAGCGTTTTTCTAGTTTCTCCATATATAACGTGGCTACAAGCCAGTTTCCTTCAGAAAAATCTTTCACGAAAACAACCTCGCCTTGCGCATATATAGTCCTATGTCATATGCTATAGTCATACATACCAAAGAAAGCTTATCGATCTTGTAAAACCTTCAACGGCTGAGCGCTAAAGCACATAAACTCTGCAGTTTCATCTAGGTTCTATTCTAAAAAAACGAGCTGAATGCACGGGCGTTTTCAAGGTATGCTCCACGTATTACATGGATGATAGTCAATTTCCTTTGAAAATTCCCCACGAATGCATCCCTCATCTTGGGCAGATAGCCATCGATTTATTTTCTGCGTTCAAATAAACAAAGTCGATAATTTTTTCAAATGCTATTTATTATTGTTATTATTATGCAAAGGATCCAAAGGGATCCAGAGGTTTTTTAGGCCAAAAGACTTACAAGTGGGTAACGTTAGAAACCTAATCCCCAGGAGGATATTTGGAATGGAAAACAATTTTGCTTTCGGTCGCGACCTTTTCAGTTGGCGAAGAGCGACTAGACAAATTAGAAACATAAAAATGCATGAGTTTGGTGATTTTAACTTCATCAAAAGATGGTGAGTATTAATTTTATATAGGTAGCGAATTTTAGTGCAAAGGTTTTTATGAGTTTCGCTGCGTTCTAGGGGCTTCTACGAGGCAACGCTTTTCTCCACCATTGTTATTAGCATTTATATATAGATCAAAGCCGCTTTTCTCCCTGCAATATTTTCGCTGTTCCAAATCTCTTGAAAATGGATTGAAGATGCGTTTTTTAGAATTTTTAGAGATTTTAAAAACTTTTTCCGCTGCATCAGTTATTAAAGACGGAACTGTTTGAATATATCGCCTTATATCGACGACAATTACTTATATCTCTTATCGTATTAACTCGCCTCATCACTATCATGATATATGCCAATAAAATTTTAAAAAAAATCTAAATCTGAAAGATTTCAGATTTTAAAAGTTTGTCCAAAAACGTGTTTTCTACGTACTCGTTAAGTTCTGTTGTTGCACTCATTCCTGTTAACTCATTTCTTTTTGTATTTTTAGCTTTATTGTTAAACATCGTTTTATTCTTACTTGTGCCATATACTAAATTACAACAGCAAAGTTTAAAAATATTAAAAGCAGCATAACAATATACGTTTAAGAATTCCCGATGCAACGTAAAGTATTTTTTTTTTCAGTTTGCTTTTGGTTTATCGTACTGATGTTCAGTTTTCTTACTAAGATGGTTTGCAAAACCTTTTTTGTTTTTTTTATTACAAACGTTTTGGGTATTAAATTTATTGTCATAATGTTATTTGCCCTTACGCCAAATAAAATTAAATTAACAGCAAAATCACAAAATATTCAAAGCAACAAAACTTTAGAACTTTTGATATTGAGTCTCGCTCGTTGGGGATAAAAATGTTTCATTCCGTACAGCGTTCCCACTGCTCACTTTCAAATCGTTGAATTTGTCAGTCAAAAAATCATTAAAGTTTTATAATGTATATCGTTATTGTTACTTATCCTCGAAAGATCTGACATATATCAGATCAGCTCCAGAAGGTTGTTGACCATCAAAAAAGTAATAACAGTGAGGAGATTGGATGTTAAGTCCTCCTTAGAAAGTCCGCTGCAACTTAGTATGCGATCCGGTGAAGCTGGATGGTCATAACATTTTTTACAAGCGGAGTGGATTTTTCTGCCGCTATCAAAGGAAAGACATTTAAGGTGGCCACTTGTTAGTCTAGCCAGAGCAGTATGGGAGCCACGGTCACATTTGATTTACAGAAGGGAGCTAGGAGATATTCCTGTGTACCATTTGTGCGTAGGTGAAACACGCTATATTATATTAAGTTTAGATCTTTCATTTGAGTAAAGTTTTTGGTAAGTAAGCGTGGACCTAGTAACCGTTTCATTTTTACTACTCTCTTTTGCCAGTTTATCAGTGACCTCATTTCCACTAATATTAACATGTGATGGTATCCACTGGATGTGGGCGTCGTGGGTCTGAGGGATCTACCTCAGCTTGAGCAGAATAGATATGCTGGTTTCATAGCATGCGGACGACCAGCCACCAGGATGTAGTGCACTGCGGCACTCGGATAAAATCCATAGTTCCCGAAAATCACAATCATAAGCCAGGAGGGCATCAGAGCAAGGGTCTGGGTTGCGTTGCTTTATTGTAGTTTTAAAGTGAGGGGTCTTAATAAAGATACCGCTGCCAATACGATCTTCTGTACGACTACCATCAGTATAGACCTGCACTGCATCTTTAGGAATGCAACTAATAAATTCCAGAGCCAGTTGCGTAAGAAGGTCTTCATGGTGAGTTTGCTTGTGTGCACTGGATTTCAGATCAAAGTGGAAGAAAACTCTTGGTAGTCCCCCTGAGGGATTAATAAAGGATGTTAGAGAAATAGGTACAACCTCCCGAGAGATCAGGTTCTGAGTTTCTGCCAAGCTAAAGGGGCTGTATTTCTTGAGCCTTTGGTTGTTTTGCCAGTTATCGAGCTACAACGAAGTACGATGTTTGGGGCCGTAGCTGTATATTTTATTGAAATACTTAACTAGATTGGCTCTTCTAATGTGCATGGCTGTAAATTGGTCTCGAACAAGGTTATACCAGAAGGGCAGCTATTTCGGAGTCCAAATATAATTCGAGCGGCACTCAGTTGTACACGTTCTAATTTCTGAAGATTTGTTTCAGACGGACTAAATTGGACTAAATTGTTTTGCCATATTCTAGAATAGGTCTTATAAGCGCAATATAAGTGGTTCTAAGAGTGTTTGGATCAGCTCCCCAATCTCTGCCAGCTAGCTATTTAAGGATGTTTAGGCGCTTACGGCCCTTCGAGACTAAATAGTCTATATGTCTGTTGCTATTGAATTTAGGATCAAGGTTGAATCCTAGGTATTTGGGATGTTTTTCATATGTGAGGGGCTAAACTTAGCTAGTACAAAAGTTTACTATTGATTTAGCTGCATTTAAAATCAATTTATATCTGTTGCAAATTCAGAGAGTGCTACCAAAGTGGTGTTGAGGATCGTTTTGATGTTACTCAAATATGTGCTTGAATGCCAAAGAACAATATCGTCAGCAAAGAGAGCAGTATCAACAAATTTTGGCTTCCTGTTCTCTGCACTGGCCAAGAAGGGGGAGAGTAGAGTAAGGCTTAAGACTGATCCCTGAGGAACGCCTTGTACCAGTCTAAAAAGATTCGAGCAGGCCTTGTTAAAATTAATTCTAATGGATCTCTGGTGCAGAAAGTCAGGTATCCAAACCAAGTCAGAACCCCTAATGTTGAAAATGTCGTGGATATTAAAAATAAGTTTTTCCTTCCAGACAGTATCAAAGGCCTTAGATAAGTCCACTAAGACCGCCACGGATTGTCGAGTTGGTTCAAGGTTTTCGGTGTCCCTGATGTTTTGGCAAAAGTAAAGGATTTGATCTGTAGTGCTATGCCTTTTTTAAAACCGTATTGTTCAGGTGGTAACAGATGATTGAGATCCATAAAGTAATGAAATCTAGCAAGAAGTATTTTTCCATTAGTTTACAAGTCATACTGGTGAGGGCTATCGGTTTATAACTCTGAAGAGAGCTTGCTTCTTTGCGTGGTTTTTCTGAGAGGAGTAACAGTGGCTCTCTTCCAGTCGACCGGAAGCAGTCTACAGGACCAAGAATGGTTAATAGTATCCAAAAGTCTTTGCTTGCCAATTAAGACCAGGTTTTAATTATTAATTTACCAATTAAGGCCACATTTGGCCATGTATTCCATCAGGACCAGGTGACTTGGTAAGTTCCAAGAAGGCTAGAGCTGAGAGTAATTCTTGATAGGAATATCTCTGAGTTTTATAATATATCAAATAAAAAATTAAAAATTCGTAGACGATGTTCGAGTGGAGGATTATACTATCCAAAATTTGATGGCTGTAGGTACTGTCGTTTTCGCACATCGCGAAGAAAATAGGTACATATTTGCAGATTATTTATTATCTAATTTCTCCAAAAGTAATACAAGCAGATAATATTTAGTGACGACAATATGAAAAGTGATTCGCTGCTTATAGAGGACGACCTAAAATCCATTTTGAAACTAATAACCCATTTAGACTAACGCCTTTTTGGGCTAATAAATTGCGATCACGATTCCAGCTGCTGTTAGAGAAGAACAATAAAGTTCAAACTATACAAAAGAATTAGCAGAACCAGATTCTGTAGCTTATGGCTGTGGCTATGTTTGAATTTCCACCGTTCCTTTTTTGCTTACCATCAGTTGCCAGAGTTTCAGGTTAGCAAATTTGCTTTCGATGCTTATGTTTGTAGGGAGAACTAACTTTTTTATTTACCACAATGATGTACCGTTCTAATAGTCTTCTTCACATTCACCAGGATGAAAGTCTATTTCAGATTTTCAACTTAACTAAAAGGCTCTTGTAATAGACCACTTTCTGTTATTTAAAACTGTAAAAGCATTATCTTTGTACATGTACATAACAATTAGCTATTCGGGTCTCAATAACCTAACTTTATGTATAATATTCATATTTGTCAATATATGGATGGTTTGCACTTCTAACATTTGTGTAATGTTCTTTTAATATTCTAATATACTTGTAACTTGCACAAGTTTCTATTTGTTTCTACATCTGTTGGTTTGGAAACCATTTCGTACGATTAATGCCACAGCAAGGTTGGGTGCACTCCGGTGGCGTTGTGTTTCGCTCTGTTCTGTAGCCCGTTATAAAAAAAAATTCTAATAAATCAGAGCGATTTATGCGAATTAGAATTAAAAATCAAGCATCTATAAGAGTGCTAACATTTTCGTCACTTATAGACCTTTTAAGCATGAAACAGTTTAGAAAATGGAAAGTAAAAGAATTTTTAAATACTTGTGTTATGTATTCCTCCTATTCCTTAAATTAGGCTTCGTTTTTTCAATTTTAACATAAGTAAAAAAAATGAAAACTGTGAAAGGTATTCTGTGAGCTATCGGGTATTATGTTGTTTCTTTACTTTCTAAATTGTTTCACATGCTTGATTTTAGCCTGAGATGATAATTTTAAAAACTTTTGTATAAATGGCCTTTAGGGGGGAAATCATGACTGAAATTTAAAGCTTTTGATTCAGTGTCAAGAATACGTAATTTACGAATGATAAAAACTTTACAAAATTTTAATAGAACTATATATCCAAGAATATTTTTAACGTAAGATAAATTATAGTAAAGAAATTTTTTCTTCATTTTTGAGATAAGATTCATGACTTACCAATATGATAGCGATTTCTTGACGAGAGGGATGCTTGAAATTATCCTTACAAAGAAAATTAAAATTTTTCAGGAATTAAAATGTTAATTGGAGTTTTCGAGGATAGGATAATGCTTTTTATTTTACGTTCCCAAAATATACTATTTCTGCAATTTTTACTAAAAATATTTGGTAATTTCAAATGAGATAAACTTCTAATTTCATAAGCATTTGATATCAAAATGTTGAAAAGTTTCAGTTTATTTTTACATCGCTGTAAGATAAGCTAGTAATTTCTTCTAAGTAGGAAGATTTAATGAAAGTAGTTCACTTTATCTAAGATGTTTATATGCTCCAGTAATCTCTTCCAAATGTCTCAGGAGCTATCGTAATCCTCTGGTAAGTGCGAATTGGCAGTGCTTGCTCCGTTAGACTTGTTTGCGGTATTTTTTCGATCTCCTGTTTAATTAACCGACGCACAGATACTTTATGGGCTATAATGTGGGTCCGTTAATTACATAATTTGTTAGATAAGTTATCAGTTCTTGAGAAATTAATTTAATGGAAGATTTAAATAACATTGCTGAAGAAAATAAGTTTTTTAACAAACAAAATCTTTAAAAAACAAACTCTTCGCTATAAATTCTGCGCTGAATTGAATATATTTCGAAACATTAGGTAGTATTAAAGCATATTAACTTGATCTGTGCCTCGCTACGTTGTTAGCATAGTTTATATCAAATTAAAATATCACGTGTTCTTTACTAGTGAGTTTTTGCTATAAGAATTGCTCTCTCTAAAACAATCAGACGTTGAAAGGAAATAACTTTATTTTGCCTCATCACTTACTTGTAAGGGTTAAATCAGTCTGTACAACACACAATTAACCCCCATCCGGACCTGCTTAAAAGTTTGTTTTAAACTGTTATGAATTCAAATAATTTAATATGTTATCTGTTTACGACCAAAGGCAAGTAACCTTGCCTAGACCGCGACAGAAATTAAAGGTTAGAACTTACCAACACAAAGCTAATGTCTCGCTGCCATAAGTAATTTAAGACCAGCATCGAAGTCTCCAGAGAGCAAAGTTTTATACGGCAAGACAATTAAGAGCTGAAAATTTTCGCACACAGCTATTCCTAATTCTTATAACTTTATAGTAAAACTGCTTGACATTCAAGTCTGCATAATTTTCGGAATGGGTCAACCTCGTGACGATATAAGGCAGGAAGGAAATACGTAAATTAAATAATATTACGTTTATTAAACA
The DNA here is from genome assembly GCA_000611955.2 of Stegodyphus mimosarum. NCBI lineage: Eukaryota > Metazoa > Arthropoda > Arachnida > Araneae > Eresidae > Stegodyphus > Stegodyphus mimosarum. Next base: position 16,413 of record KK117422.1, on the reverse strand, counting down.
TAAATTGCAAAACATCATTTGCATTACAGCAAAAGTAAAGGCGTGCTAAGAAAACGTTCGAATATTTGAACATAATTAGGACTTAATAACTATTGCAAATACGCATACGACTTAATAACTATTGCTGGTAAGTGAACATCATACATGTATGTTGTTGCAGCTAATCTCATTTGTCTGAAGAAGATCAAACTCACTAATTTTACTGTTGGAAGGAGGAGTGGCATGGTTGCATCTACTGTTGGTAAGAGCTTTGAGCACCATGTAGGTGACAATAGTACTTAGCCTAGCTCCGCGCCGATTTTCAACTAAACTAAACTACTCCAAGTGATGAGTTCAAAGTTCTTTCTCTCCCCTTCTTCTACGACCAAACCGCTTAAGATCTACGGCTTGCGGTATAATTTGAGCTTCCACATGCCGCGCAGACATTATATTTACGAGCATTCATCCGAGATCTTATTAGCATTCACCGTCTTCTCCGAGATTCAAAGCCCTTCGGAACAACAGCTAACCACTGTCATAATTAGGACTTAATAACTGTTGCAAATACGCATACGACTTAATAACTATTGCTGGTAAGTGAACATCATACATGTATGTTGTTGCAGCTAATCTCATTTGTCTGAAACAGAACAAACTCACTAATTTTTCCGTTGCAAGGAGGAGTTGCATGGTTGCATCTACTGTTGGCATGAGCTTTGAGCACCATGTAGATGACAATAGTACTTAGTCTAGCTCCGCGCCGATTTTAAACTAAACTAAGTGATGAGTTCAAAGTGCTACCTCTCCTCTTCCCTTACGACCAAACCGCTTAAGAGGATCTACGGCTTGCGGTATAATTTGAGCGTCCGCAGGCCGCGCAGAGATCATATTTACGAGCATTCATCCGATATCTTCATGGGAATTACGAGTATTCACCTGAGATCTTACTAGCATTCACCGTATTCTCCGAGATTCACAGCCCTTCGGAACAACGCCTAACCACTGTTTCCTCTTTGAAGCTCACATTTATTAGCTACATTACATATTAGCTATCAGCAGGGAAAACCTTTTGGTTAAAAATGTTCCAATTTTTGGTTTGGATCTTGTGTAGCTGTTAGGTACGTTTTTACGCGTGACATTTACTGCCCGCAAGAATCTTTTGTTTGGGTTGCTAAATTGTTTCCATAGACAGGCTGTTGGTTTGATCTGATGCTGTTGTAAGCTGCAAAGATTTAATGTACCCCAATATGTAAATTTCTAGTTAAATCTTGCAATTCGATTGTGTTTTAAAACTGTGCGTCAGCTGCATCATTGCAACTGGATACTGAACGTGCTTGCCACAATTAATTCATAGCCTGTAACTAATGCATTAAAGATAAATAAAAGAAAAATGGTCATAATTTCAGAAACGTAACTGAATACAGAAAACATTTGTTGGATATTTACCAACTTTCTTATATTTCTCATTCTAGCATTTTCCTACATAGATTTGAGGGCCTATTATTAAAAAAAAATTCTGTTTTATAACGGCATCGTAAAGTGCGCGGACAGAAACGAGAAATAAAAAGTAAAAGTAAAGTAATGAAATTTATTAACTTTCACAAGCATATTTGTAATGCAGAATATTTTAATTTAAATTCATACATATTTGTATGCGTTTTTAGCACACACTATACTTGACTTAAACGGTAATATTAATTTAGAAGTCAAACAACAAAAATCAGTGTTATATTTTCCAATTATCACAGGACTAGTTTCGATGGTTTTTACCGAACCACCATTCTCAGCTGCAAAAGCGCAAATGAACGAGATAAGATATAATGATTAGATAAGATAAGATAAGAAAGCCTGGACAGGAGATAAGCTCCTGGCGCCATCTGTTGATGAAAATAACTAAAACATAATTTCTTTAAAGGCTAAAGGCAAAGATGGGTTGGAATTAGGGTCGTTAACTAGAACAAAAAGATATTTTTAAATGTGAAATGCCTCTAGAACATGCAGTTCACCAATGGAAGATGTTTTTTAAATACTTTTAGCAACAGAAAAATTGAAAGTGTGCTTTTTGGACCAACAATGTTGAACAATAGAAGACTTATCTGTTTCCTTTTTTCTAACATATGTTTCATGTTCCTTAACGCGAAGTTTTAAGGCTTTCTTAGTTTGGCCAATGTAAATTAAACCACACTGGCAAGGAATCCTGTAAATATCCCAGGAATTCATATCCGGAATGGAGTGAGTATGGAACTTCGAATTTTATTCATGAGAGAATAAACGACCAGAAAGTTAATTTTTTGTAAAATACGTGCAACTTTATAGCTAATTGGTGGAAAGAAGGGAATGACAAAATTTTTTTTATAATTTCCTAAAACAAGAGTCTGCCTTTTGGTGTGTTGAGATGAGAATTTTTTAACTGTTTGATTAATAATGTTGGGTGAAAAGCCCTTGTCAATAGCTATTGCTTTTAAATAATTTAGTTCTTCATCGAGGATTGTTTGGAGGAGCAAACTTGAAGAACACGGAAAACATAGGAATAAAATGAAGCTAACATTTCTTAAGTCCCGGATGACAAGATGTGAAGTGCGGTGGAAGGCAAAGCGATGAAGGTTTACGGTAAACCTTAGTCCTGAAGTTGGATGTGTTACGTGTGACCAGAATGTCGAGAAAAGGAAGAGAATCGCAAGTCTCAAGTTCAAAAGTGAACTGAATAGCAGGATCAATGGAATTCATTATTGAAAGAACTTTATTTAAATCACCTTTAATACCTTCAAACAGGGTAAAAGTATCGTCTACGTAGCGGGAGCCATACCGGGAAGTTTAAAGTGTCAAACAATTTTGATTCATAATAATGCGTGTAGATATCAGCCAACTGACGGATTAGCCAGGGGAAGCCCCCGCAGTCCCATCCTGGATGATATCTACATGCATTATTATGAATCAAAATTATTTGACACTTTAAACTTCCCTGTATGCGATTCTGAAGCATGTGCAAGATACCCTGGATGTTCCTGTGTCGACCAGAACCGTTTCCTTTTGATTGGTTGAACGTGGCCTGCACTCACGGCGTCCCTTAAGAAGACTGCCATTGACCCCACAGCATACACGCCAACGTTTAGAATGCCGGACTGAAGAGATTAGGATGACAGAATGGTGAAATGTCGTGTTCTCAGATGAGTCACGCTTCTGTTTATCCAGTGACAGTCGCCGAATATGTGTGTGGCGTCGACGTAGAGACAGATCTAATCCGGCAGTAACTGTGGAACGCTCCCCCGCGCGACAACGTGGCATAATGGTTTGGAGCGCTACTGCCAACGATTCCAGGTCACCTATATTTCATATTCAGGGCTTTATGACGGCCCAACGGTACTTGGATAATGTACTGCGGCCGATGGCAATCCCCTACCTTCAGGGGCTGCCTAATGCAATTTTTCAGCAGGATAACGCCCGACCACACAGTGCTCGCATCTGCCAACATGCTCTGAAAGGTATACATATGCTTCCCTGGCCACCGTACTCTCCTGACCTGTCCCAATCTAACATGTGTGGGATGTGATTGGACGTCGTTTGCAGACTCTGCCCCTGCATCGTTCAGAAAACGAATTGTGGCAAATAGTTGAAAGGGAATAGAAAGCCATTCCTCAGGACACCATCCACACTCTTATCGACTCTATGCCTAGGCGTGGTTCTTCGTGCATCAGTGTCCGCGGTGGTCCTACATCCTACTGAGCCGACGCCGTTCTCGCTGTGTATTCGGACTATCATTTTGAAATAAAGATCACTTATTGCTGTTTGCTGTCTCTGTCTTTTTTCGAAATTTCATCACTTTCTGACCACTTCTTCTTGGTGTTGCATTTTCAATGTCGAGCAGTGTATTTTCTTCACGGTCCTTTTGCTGATAACCACGGCACATCAATTTACACTGGGTTTATGTAATTATTTCAGAGAGAATAACCTTTCATCGGATAATTATTGTGATGTTTTCAGGGTAAATGTTAAAATAGTATGATAGCTGATAGTAAAATAGTATGATCAGTTTCGATGGGGCTGAGATGTAAATCTAAATCCATAGAATGAATTCGTCGATAGACTGAAAGTTATGAAATTTTGGCGCCAAGATGATGAAGATTGGAAAAAAATGAGCAATGTGTACTGGAAAGTGATTGAATGAAGGCATTTAGTTCAAATTTTTTAAAGTACTTTTTATTGTAATTATATTTTAATGCTTAATTTTTTGAATAATTTGCGAGTACATTGCATTTTAATATACTCTCTGACGCAAATATTTATCTGTTTTATATACATGAAATTCAATTCAAGTGCTATTAAGATTATACTTGCAAACTGTTTTTATGGCATGCTTAATTTAACAGCATATGGGGCGTTCTTTTATTATATATGAAAGACATTATTTTAGGGATTAAATTAATTATTTTAATCTAATTTTTAATTTATACGCTATTTCAAGAGGACTTTAAGAAGAAAGTTGCTCAGCAATAATATTTAATAATAGTATGCCTATAGTATGCCTTTCCATTTGATGCTGCTAAGACGAGTTTACGGTTCGGGTTTTAAATTTCTTCCTTTAGCAACACAAAAAGGGAAGCTGGCATAGGACCCGTCACTAGCAGCAAAGTCGCGGAACACTGGTAGTTCTGTTCGAATCTCGCGGAACACTGGTAGTTCTGTTCGAATCTCGCGAACGAGCTGGATGCATGGACGTTTTAATGGTTTTCCCCATGTGTAAGGTGCATAAGTTCCAGTTTTCATTAAAAAGGCTCTCCACGAAGGCATCCCTCCCCTTTGCCAAATAGCCCTTGAGGCTTTGCCATAGTCACATAAGCCATACTAAATCGATACACTTTTACTGGAAATCTTCTCCAGTCTAAAGTCGGTTTTTGTCCGGTTTTAACTTTTTTATCGGCAATTTTTTCAAACATAAGCAATTTTATATTTAAAAATGTGACTCTTAGTAGCAAATAATTTATTCTGCCTCCTTTTTAGACATTGTGTTTTGCTTTATTTAATAGAACTTTTCATCACAGCGTTAAATATTTACAAGAGTATTGGGAGCTTTTTTTGCTTGCCTCTTATTTCTGTGTGGGAAATATTCTAATTAGCTTTGTGCACAGTGGATTAATAAAGTATTTTATTAAGAGATAAGTAAATTTTCACACTACAACGATCAATATTCTACGTACAGAAGTTTACAGCTTACTCGGGCAAACTGCCAAAACGTATATTACGTCTCATAACGCTATGCTAGGCCAATAAAAACTAATAAGTAAAGAAATCACATTTGATTGTGCCTCTCGGGATATTCGCGTACTCTCTCAGAAGCTGGTAAGAGCTATTTTATAATAGCTGCATGCCAGTATAACAACTATTTCCAAGTTCCAAATTCCAATGATTAATCTTTCATAATAAGAAAATAAATTTTCTAAAGACGCATGAAAACAATGAATTAGTGAATAACATGAAATTACACCTTTAATATAGACCAAAGGTTTTGCCTAAAAGCGTTTAGTTTGTATGTTCCTAATGGCTTCGTTAAACTTCTGCAGTCATTTCGTTACCGGGCAGATATCGAAGAAAAACTGCCTTGATATGCAAAGAAATATCCCATCCCATTTAGAGTTAAATTTCCTATCGGTAGGGTCGTTTCCCAATGAGTTGATTTCCTTTTCGTTTGTATTTCCTAGACCCAGTTTAAGATTTTTAGTTAATTTCAAATATCTGAAGAGTCTTTTGTCTTCGTTCCAGTGGGATTCTGTAGATTTTGATAATTTTCTGTCTTTGATGGAAACAGGAGTTGCTGTGGCTGGTCTGGTATTGACTCCTAGGTACGCAGCAAAACTATTATCTTTTATGTTTCTCAATTTAACAGTTAATTGCGTACTTCCTTTTGCGTATAATATCTTGAATCAATAGCAACCGTAGATGTTTTAGGGTCATCCATATGATATTGATTCAGCTTTATCAAAATTAATTTTGATTGGTCTATGTAGAAAATCCCTAATTTGTTATGTCGAAAACGTATGTGTAAATAGCAACGCAGATTTCTCAAATTTTTCATCGCGAAACGTTTACAAATTTCGTTTTCAAAATTTTCAAAATCTTCTGCAATGAATTTGCAAATAAATATCATTCACACAGTAATGTACACAAATTCTTCTTTGTCTAGTCTTGTACATAAAGAAGGGTCCAAAACAAGCAGAGAAGTTTTATCTTCAATTTGAGACTACTTTTGAATCAACAGCTAATTAGTTTTTGAGTCATGGTAATTTATTTATTTAATTTTCCTACTTTCGTGGAATGTGGGATGAATTTTTTTGGAGTTCGACATCTTACTTGCTTTTATCTTCTTATAAGAGCATTTCCGGAGCTGGGTTTAGGTCTGCCACATTCCACTGTACCCAGGCGTTAGTTCCGCGATTCTTTTGGAGATTGTAGAATTAATGGTTGAACTGACAGTTAGAAAAGCGGGAAATTTTTACAGCGGTGTAATGCGGGGTTTGACGAACAGGATTTTCACCGTTTTTAGCGGAGTATTGGCTGTTTCTGGCATTCTTTCTTAACAAAAAGACGTTGCACGTGTCGCCCGTTCTCTTTCCGCACGTTTTTCTGAGTTTCCTGCAGGGTGAAGGAGTTCGTCGATTCTGAAGCGGGGCTTATTGCTCCCTCAGTATGTTGATTTGATTACCAGCTAAGCTGATTTTATTTGATAGACCTGGGCTTTCCTCCATTATGAGTTTCCCGTAGTAACGTTATCTTGTTTAAAGGGTATTTTGGCCCTTGTAATACTTCTGAGTTATCCTGCAATTAGTTTCGGCTATTGAACAAAAAAAAATGTTGAATTCTAAATAATATAGAAAATACCCTCCTACATTTGGTTATTCCTTCATCTACACTATGCTTACAGAGTTCCTGGAAGTCGGATTGATGGCTGCTGTGTCCACGTCTCCGGTTCGGATGAGCCCCCTTCTGCTCGAGTCTGCTACTTAAACCAAGGTACCAGTAAAGACTTATACGATGGTTACCCGTCTGCCGGGAGCCGACTCCTCCATGTTCCATCAACAGTTCGTACATCTGATTTTCTAAGTGAGATTCCCTGAACCCTGAATTGGGAAGACCCTTGCTGGAGGACAGCGTACTGTGTCAACTTCCTTCAGATAAGACTTCCCTTTTGTAGTTTCCTTTCTCTTAATGGGTTAATGAAAAAATAGGTTTTCTTAATTGTAACTTTACACGAACTAGTTTAATTTAATTTTTAGAAGAGATCTCCTTTTTTTAAAAATGTAAATTTTACTGGCTTAATTTTAGAATGATTTTTGTTTTAAAGAACTGAAATGCTCAGGAATTTAATTTTTTTTTAGCATACTTTCTTTGCTGAGGTTGAAGTAATCGAAATCTGTAATAGATTTGTTCAAGTTTTGTTAATGCTCTTTGTTAATACTTACTTAAAAAAGGCTGGTCAGTTTCAATTCAGTTTAATGAAAATTTGGATGAAAAATTTATAGATTGATCTGAATAGTAGAATTAATTTTTTCTGTGCAATAATAAGTTGAGTAAAATACAATTGTTAAGAAATATGACAGTTTTCTTTAAAAGTATAAATTGTTAAAGAGATGAAATAGTTATGTTTTATAAATTAGGTTGTTATTTCAATTTGAAGGTGTTTATTTTTATGAAATTACTGAGTAGTTAAAACAAAAATGTTTCGCTGTTAATGTTAGGATTTCCTTAGGTTATTTTCACTCTCCGGCGAGGTGAATGATTTTTTTTATTTAATTGATATTGATTCACTCATAATTTAATCTGTTTGGAAAATAAATTCTAAAGTTTTTCTTAAAATGTAATATTGATTATTGCTTTTTTGTTATGTTTAAGTTACATATTTTTAAATACATGATCTATCTTAGATTCACTAGCATCAAGATTCATGGGCTGTTTAGGTGGAAATTTACAGAACACACTGTGGGTTTTAGTTAATTTTGAGGCAAAATGTTTTAACTTTGTTCTGTGGTGTCCTCCCAAAAAGCACTACACAACAATTCCGTTTTAGTTTAGCAATTTTTCAAACTCGTTGCTTACACATTCCCCTTTCCGATGTTATCTCACTCGTTTTCGTAATTTCCCAAATTATGTTAATATTTTGAGGAATTATATGATACTTTCTTAGTTACCTCTTTACACTTCAGATGGTAAACTATAGCATATACCAAAATCTTCAATTACTATTAGTATAGAGGCTGTTTCCGAATTCGACGGAAAAACTCAAAGGGATGATAGTTGGCACCAAGAGGAAGAAATATTACCATAGACCGTGGGGTCGCAAGACATATATAATAGATGAAAATGAATAAAAGAATAATTAAAATTAATAATTATATAATAGATCAAAAACAGACGTTGAGAGGACAGTGATCTGATGAAGAGAGTGGCCAAATAAATGCGAGGATTAGGAACACTGCGGTCAGGACAAAGAAACTTTTCGTATGCAGATATCTAGTGCTTATGGGGGAAATACAAGCAACGAGGAAATATTCATTATTATTAATTATTCGCATTAGTGGGAATTGAAGAATTCGCGAGTATTATTCGGGAACAACATGTCAGATTACAAGAAAAAGGAATCTGCGGATATGCATCTGATTTACAGTCGAGCAGATGGCAATGGCCGCCTAGCAGTGATGATGCACCAATAACAATATCCGAGGAGGCATTGACCGCACTATAGCACCTTCGCGAACATCAGACGACGACTGTGAAAGACGGGATTCTTCCGAAAAACGAGACGTATTTGAGGAGAAAAAAGCGATTCGCGAACATCTGAAACAGAAAACCGCGTATTGAAACGGTGTTCCGTTTCCCCGTTGACCAGTATACGATGGAATTCAGCTGAAATAGTTATTCATCATAAAATGGAATCTGTTAGGACTGTTCCTTCTATGCTTAGATTATCTGTTGGGACTTCTGTGCCTTCTGCCCGAATGCCTCAATAGCGCAACTTACTATTTTTCGTATAGCGAGTCCTCCCGTATATAATGCACGGAATATCGGCATTGTGAGTAAAATATGTGTTTCATGCATGATGGTGCCTCAGTACATTTTGAGATTGCGGTGCGTAACCACCTTTATGCTACATACCTCGGAAGGTGGATTAGATTGGATACAGCAGACTTATTGCTTTGCCTCGACCCTCCCTGGACCTCAATGACTTGCATTTCTTCTTCTGGGGCCACCTGAAATCGGTTGTATATCACAAGCCTGCCTGTGGATAAACTGAAGAATCTGACAGCACGGGTCATCGTATCTTCATCAGAGATCGCCAGCACACCGAGTACGTTTGAATGTGCTTTTCATGGAGTGCCACAGCATATAATCACAGACAGAGGTACTAATTTTATTTAAGCTATTACTGAAGTTTATAAGAAATTAGGAATTTGTAAACCCACCATAAGTTATCATCTACAATCAGATGGGATCGTAGAAAGATTAAATGCAACACTAATTATTTCTTTAAGTCACTTGGTTTCTGAAACACAAGAAGATTTGGACAGACATTTACCATTTGCTTTATTAGCACATAGAACTGGGAAGCATCAGGCGTTAGATGAGTGTCCAGCGTTTCTCTTGTATGACTGAGATTTAACGTTGACAGTTGATATGTTGACACAGTCTAAATTTAATTCTTATGATGATACTAAAACGTATGTGAAGGATTTACTCGTCAGATTGCAAAAATCTTTCCAGGTAGTAAAGAAATTTAACTACTGCAGCTGAGAAACCAGAAACTACTAGAGAGTCAAAAGCTTATCACAGAAACATAGTTAGGTGATATAGTTTACTTATATACTCTTGTGCTACAGCCAGGAATATCTAAGAAGTTAAGTAAATTTAAAAAGGGTCCTTACCGAGTTGTTGAGAAGTTATCAAAGATTAACTTCAGGATTGAGTTATTGACTAAACCACACACAGGACAGGTGGTACGTGTTGATCGTTTAACCAAGGTGCCAGAAAGAATTACATTTCCTACTTTAGAGATCTCTGATCAAGATCCTTCTTCTGCTGGTCAACCTACTGACACTACTACACAAATACCGTACAATGTAAGGCCCAAAGACGCTCAAAAAGTTGTAATTAGTAATTAAACTGTACACTTTTGTACATATTGGTAGGTTTAGAAAAACATTTATGCCTTACTTGAAGTTCTAGGCTTTGTAAGAGGTTTTTTTATTCAATTCTGATTGTTTATTTTTTGTGCTGCGCAATTAGTTCAGTTGACTTGGGTTGTTTTGACCATATCCAGTTCATGTTTTGTCAGGAATTTCAACCTTCTTGTCTCTATACCCTGTTTTTTTTTAGACCTTGGTCGCTGTTCAACTTTTTCTCCTTCTTGTTAAGTATTTCGAAATTGTTCGTTTACCTTACTAAGGGACGTCTTAGTGTCCTTCGGCTTAATTTTGATTAGTTGGTTGCTTTGTTTTACTTACACGTGTTTGATGTGCTTTGGTCGATCACATTTACCTACTCGTTTTGTATCTACACTCACGTTTGTGAAAATTGCAACACCATGAAGGACTTACGCGAGTGAGCTGAAATTTTCAGGAAATGCAAAGTAGCGCATGATATGCAAATGATTAGAATTGCAAATCCGTAGCGCATGCGTATGCTGAGCAGCGCCCTCTGAACGGCTGATGGATCCGAATAAATAGACGGCTGTAGCGAGGCGTGTATGGTTATCGGTGGTTATCTGCTAGTGGTAAACGTTAACTCAATCTGTACTTATGCCTCGTCGACGAAAGAGAGCGAGATTTGAACAACTTACAGAGTTTGAACGAGGGAGAATCATCGGCCTTCGTGAAGCTGGATTGTCGTATCGTGCAGTAGCCTCTCGTGTGCAGCGTAACAGCAGCACAGTGATGCGCGTTTGGAAGCAGTGGACGGACGAGTGTCGGACAACTCGGAAATCCGGGAGTGGACCCCGAAATGTGACGTCAGCTCGCGATGATAGACACCTGGTCCGCATGGCGCGGACGGACCGTACAGCTTCCTCTAGACAATTGGCAGCACTGTGGTCAATAGCTACAGGTGTTTCATTGTGTGCTTCATCAATTCGTAGACGTCTGCTGCAGTGTGGACTGCGCGCACGGACTCCTTTATACAGGATCCCCCTAACGCACGACCATCGCCGCCTGCGGCTACAATGGGCCAATCAGCATAGAGACTGGCGTGCTGATTGGCAGCATGTCGTGTTTTCTGACGAATCCCGCTTTAATTTGTGGTACCATGATGGCCGCATTCGTGTCAGACGCTATGCCGGTGAACGCCACCTTCCGGAGTGCATTATCGAACGCCACAGTGGACGAACACCCGGAGTTATGGTCTGGGGCGCCATAGCATATCATAGACGATCTCAATTGCTACGAATTGTGGGCAATCTGAACAGCAACCGGTATATCCGTGAAGTTCTACAGCCCGAAGCTGTTCCCTTCCTTCAAAGCTTGCCAGGCGCTGTATTTCAACAGGACAATGCCCGCCCTCATACTGCTCGGATTGTTAAATCCTTCTTTGCAGCGCAGCAGGTACAGCTTCTTCCTTGGCCTGCGTGTTCCCCGGATATGTCGCCAATTGAACATGTGTGGGATGACATTGGTCGGCGTCTTGCTCGTGATCCTCGTCCTGTTGCGTCTGCAGACGAACTTTGGGTACGCGTACAAACGATATGGAATGCTCTTCCTCAGTCAGACATTCAAACTTTGTTTGACTCCATGCCACGTCGTGTAGCAGCACTTATTGCGGCGCGTGGTGGCCACACAAAATACTGATTCTGATCTCTTGTTCTTGTTTGTTTGCTTTGAACATTTAATCATTTATTTGTACCACTACCACTCAACTGTGTATTAAATTGCATTCAATTATGACGATTCCTTCTTGGTGTTGCAATTTTCACAAACGTGAGTGTATTTTGGTGAGTTAGTTTGAATAACCTAAGTTCAACTGTTAGTTAAGTTATCTGAGTTACCAAGGCAATCTTCACTTGTGTAATGGTTTGATTTTTATTTAGGAAGACGACTGTATCTCGTGTTTCGGTGGGATTTATATTTCTTGTTTTTTGGGGGTTTTGATTAGATTGGCTCACATTTTGCTTTTGGTGAAGGTAGTTGTGTACTTTTAAGTTATTGTTTGATTTCTTTTGTGTTGAAGTCGTGCTTTGGTTAGCATGCCCTTTCGGGTTGCCTTTTGGGATGTTGGGCCACTTTGTTTTCTAGTGTTCTTATTTTATGGGTTTTATTGTGTTACCCAAAGTTTCTTTAATTTTTTTACTCCGTTTTCCTTGGGAAAATTTAATTAGAGTGTTAACTTAATTTTCTCAGGCTTAAACATATTGTGGCTAGTTTGAGAGTGTTTTGTTTTCTTGTGAGTAATAATGTCTATTCTGATTCTCAGTTTAAGGCGGTAGGGTTAATATGTTTTAACTTAAGTTAATTGGTAAAGTTTAGTTTTTCTCATTTTCGTCAGTTTAAGAGCTGGCTCTGTTTCCAAGTAATACGTAAATATTAGCACTGTCACCACTGTTTAGCGTTTAACTTTCATATGTGTTTTGTAAAGTCAGAGGTTATTGATTCTTTTACGAAAAATTTGTAACCTTATCTTAATTCAGTTATCAGTAATGGAAATTATTAATGTGATTTTATTAGTTTGATTTTAATTTGCTCTGTTGAAAAATAATTGTTGTCAATTTTTTAAGGCAGTTTTGGTTAACTCTCAGTTTAAGTTGCTTGTGTACATTTTCCTTTACTCTGTAAGTATTAATTGGTTAACCATTAAATTTTATTCTTAGACTCAAAATCTTAACTTGGTTTTTGTACTGTTTGTTTAATTTCTGTTTAGGTGGACCCCTAAGGTCATTTTTACTTTAATTTTAAATTTCTCTGTTATTTCACTTGTTGGTGTATAAAAATTAATAAGTTTTCTTTAACGTACCCTTCTTTCTAGGAAAGCTTTGAATTCATATTTTCTGATTCTGGTGGTAAAGCCGTTTATGGTGTTGAAGAAACATGAACTTAGCTGTGTAATTATTATATTTCAACTGTACAAACATACTTAAGAAAAACATAAATTTCGCTGTGTAATTATTATATTTTTAATATAGAAACATGAATTTAGCTGTGTAATTATTATATTTTTAATAAAGAAACATGAATTTAGCTGTGTAATTATTATATTTCAACTTTAGAAACATTCTTCGGTGTTTAATTTAATTTAGTTAATCAAATGCCAGATTTTTGCGATTCATTTTCACAAGCGAAAATTTTTTATAGACTTGTTTTCGAAATTATCTGGAGAAAAAAAAGAAATACCTTCCGATTCTCAGAATGCTTATCTCTGCCGGACAGTTGTCTGGGAATTCCTTAGCTAAAAGCCAAATTCTGCACCCTCTTTCTAAAGGGTCTTTTTATATGCATTTGTGCTGCGCAAGGATTTTGTCACGAGGTTTTTGCGCAAGGGTTTTGTTGCCGTTATGCTTCCACCCACATAAGAGTGACACCATGAGCTAGCCTACGAACGGGAATGTGTTTATTTCATTTGTGGCAAATATTTGATTGACCCCATGTTCTGAATGAATACTTACAGCTTCAGGATATCCGCCAATGGCTGGTAGCCTCTGAAGATCTTTTCCACCTTCTGCCATGGACTCCTCTTAGGGTTGCCTAACATTTGGCGACTTTACCCACATAAGAGTGACACCATGAGCTAGCCTACGAACGGGAATGTGTTTATTTCATTTGTGGCAAATATTTGATTGACCCCATGTTCTGAATGAATACTTACAGCTTCAGGATATCCGCCAATGGCTGGTAGCCTCTGAAGATCTTTTCCACCTTCTGCCATGGACTCCTCTTAGGGTTGCCTAACATTTGGCGACTTTTGTGACATCAAGCGTCGCCAAGCCGGAGAATGGCAAGAAGAAAA
>KK117421.1:363590-379193 GCA_000611955.2 Stegodyphus mimosarum | reverse complement strand
CTACTTCCTCTCTCTTCCCCTTATTTTTTTATATTTTTATTTTACTTTACTAATCCTTCGAGCGTATAAAGTATCTGGATGGATTCTCAGCAGTTTCTGCGTTTTGAAGATACTTTTTTCCCCGACCAAAGTAATTTAATCCTGGCTCTCTCTAAGACTTTGAAACGGTCTTAGCATAGCTTGCAAAGACTTTGAGAGGTTCTTAGTGAAGCTTACAGTGTGGATTATCTTCATATCAACTGAAAACAATGAATGTCTATTATTTCTTATGTTTGTTTTAGATAAAATGTTTACACTTGTCATAAATATAGAAGCAATGGAATTTTGTTTTTCCATATTTATCTTTAAAGAACTTTGAAGTAAGCCTGAAATAAAGGAAGCAAACTGAATAAACTATCTTTCACTTGTATAATAAACTTTATCAGTAAATTAATATACTGTAAATAATAATTAAAGTAATAATAAAACTTAACTATTGTGATAAAAAAGTACATAATTTCATAAAATATAAAATTTCAGCTTATTTATTACAATGCACTTATGCTAATATTTTTTCCTTCCTCGAAAATATGTTTAAAATATTCAGAAATATTCAGTCATATTTAAGAAATCTTCTCCAGACTCATAGCAAACTTTATTTTCTTTCATCGGCATACTCCAGACGGTGACCACAAAGTGGCAGTTTTAACTACATAACTAAGGTAAAGTCACATGGAACCATACCGGATGAGTAGGGAGGTCATGAAGTTGTACTTATGGAAATTTTGGAGAAAATTTTATAGCAAATATGCAGTCAGTAGTAAATTTTTTGCTTAACATTTCATGACAAAAACACGCTGTGAGCAGATACATTATTGGGATGCAAATGTCATCAATTACCATGCTATAATTCATGTTAAATAATTAAATTCTGCTTTAATAAGTAAAAATTTTTTTATTTTGTCAATTTCGCAAAACGGTGAATGTGATGGAGCAAAGAACATGCATTAAACTTTGCTTTCTCAATGGAATTTCTGATAAAATATGTTTTTGATAAAATACCAAATTAAATAGTTAAATTCGAATTTAGTATAATTCAAGGTTATTTTCTATTACGCTTCACGCAAATGCCGCAGAACACTGAAGTTCAGAAAGCATCTCCGCAGTCATTTCAACACGCTTCTCGAATCCTTTGAAACAATCCCTTTGAAACGCTTCCCTTTGAAACAATTCGAGAAGCGACCAACCGCAAGCCCATATGACTTTTCACAATCACTTGACAAGGCCTAGATCAGGTGTGTCTAACTCATAGCCCGTGGACCGCATGCTGCTCAAGAAGGGAGCGCGAAGCGCAAAAGTATTATCAAAACCCATGCTGACGATACATTTTACTGTTGTGATCGGGAGTTGAGTCTGGCTTTCAACATGAACGGACGGATTAATTGACAAGTGAAATAAAATACGTTTTAAGTGGAATGCCAGTTCCAAATCTTTTTTGGATTTGTGCGGAGTTATTATATTGATTTTGATACATTATTCGTCGCCAAAGTGAGGATATCAAGATTGATGTTTCTAGCCTTTCTCGTCTTCAATCTTCTATGAATACCAGCGATGTTATAATAAGTGCTTCAAGTGTTTTAAGGTGGTGTGGTGTTTTACAAATCCCGTTTCGAGCTGTCCGCAATTGCTTCCTATATTCTGTTACAAAGTTTGTGCAGTTGCGATATGTTAAGTGGATATGAAGGTGAAAAATCAATTTCGTGTTTCAATGTTGTGCTCATATGGATGCCACAGTGAATAATAGTGTTTGAATTGTGATTTTGAATTTTTAAGTTAGATTTTTTTTTAACATTTTTGTTGGACTTTTATAAAGCATACCTACTCAGAGACAAATATGTCTGGTTGTATAATCAGTCATCCGTTACTCATGTTATTATTTGGCAGCAGGTACAATTATGAACAATTATTTTCAACACTAAGAATAAAATTAGAAATACACTAAGAATAAAATTAGAACCAGAATATCGGACGAATATCTAACTCCCTGAGAATTGCAACCACTTTAATTGAACGAGACACTGATGCATTAGTTTGTCCAATTCAAAATCAAATATCGCACTCATTTTATGATGGTACTTACGGAAAATCCCATGGACCACAAGAGATAACGCCAATCGCGCCATCCCCCCCCCTCCAAAAAAAATTTCTAAATACAAGAAAAAAACGTTCTATTCTTATTTTTCTTTCAAATTTATTATGTTGTCATTTATTTATATTTCATTTTTCATAAAAATTTCCATTTTTTTCCATAACATCGCCATATTGTGGCCATTAACACATTTTTTAAGGCTGGTTCTAAACTTTGGAAATATTCAACAGCATTGTCTTCTGTAGTAGGCAGATTTTTTTTTCTGTAGTAGGCAGATTTTTCAAATTTTAATCATCTTTTTCGAAAATGCGTGATAGAGGGAAAATAAGGAGTCTTTACTCAATAATAACTAACACGTGTAACCAAGGTTACACCCAACCCAGCGTGTTTGAAGAAGACTTTTCCAAGTTTGGAGAAAAATCGCGTAGTTTGGCGTCTTTTCTTTAATAGGCAAAATTGGTCGACGGGTTTTTACGTAAGTACCTTTATGATTTCTTGTTATCTTTACAAATAAAACTTATAATGAGATGTTATGTCTAAAATGTCAAATAGAATGTCCGAATAATTCTAAGTTCCTGCCACTATATTAGAGAAATCCTAAGTTAATAAAGCTTAAATGTCTTAAATATCTTTTTATTTATTTATTTTTCTCATCAGCTATTGCTAATGCTTGACAGCCGCGGTTCGCCATAAGAATCAAGTGAGTCATTGATCCACTTAAAAGTTACCTAAATATAGGTTTTCTTATATATAATATGGATTGAGCAAATTTGAATTAACGCTTTCAATCCCATACATTTCCGTTCTAGAAGTGAAATTCAAAAATTTCTCTCAGCCGTTAAACCTGATAAAACCTGAAAATTTTCAATGAAACCTACGCAATTGTACATTTCACTTGCTTTGGGGGTCACGAGCTCCTACTGCTGTTAGTAATAATTTGTATGGCTCAAAGTAGCATGTGGCCCAGGGAAGCTTATTAAACGACAATCACGAATCATCTAAACTTTGCTTTATGGACATTTGACTCACAAGTTGATGGTCTAACAGAGCGTGGTTCGTCTTCGATGCATTTTCTGCCCTTTTAAACATATGATAATACTAAAAAAATTTTGTTTTCGAAAATGTGTTGTCCTCAAAGATTGTTTTCTTCAAACAATTTTGTAACAGAAATTCTACTGCGAAAGCAAAATTTAATGCATGTTCTTTCTTTATTACATTAGCCATTTTAGGCGACGTTTTGTAATGCTTCAAATAATTTTGTATCAAAAATTCTATGGCGAACGTAAAATGCATGTTCTTTCTCCATAGCATTAGCCATTTTGGGCGACTGCCAAAATAAAAAATTTTTATCCATTAAAATAGAATTTATATGCGAACAACAAAAGGAAAAGAAATACGGATTATTGCCCGATGTCGATAAAACTTGTAACAGCTTTTCAAACAACTTTACCAGCCGTGCATATTTTTAATTCCCAGTACTATTGATAATAGTAGCATTAGTTACATTATTACACCCTCATCGAGGATAATATGTGCTAAGATCTGTTGCGGATGTACTACGGAAGATTACGAATTCTGTATATAGCGTAAATTATTACGCTACATGAAATCTTTAGTTTCCTACCCTTTTACTCCCTTTCGTTTATCTAATTCTTTGGCTGAAATGCCTAAAATTAATTTTTGAAGTTTGGTATTAAACGCATGAGCACAAGCAATTCCTTCACTCTTTGTAAATATTCAGTTCTTCTTCATTTCTTAAAATGATCATAATTTTGATAACCTCATAACAGAGATTTAATTTTTGCGCCATCTCTAGTGTTATAACGAAGGAACTCTGTAATGGTAAAATTCCTAGAAAACTGCGATTTGAAAACGAAATTCACATAAAATATGTGCATTGGCAGGAAAATATTTTATCTTTTGTAACATCTATGCTGTCAACTTTTATTTCCTTAAAAATTATTGCTTCCATCCGTTTTTGTCAATTCTTCATTTAAGTGTCGGCAGATATCTTGAAATTCTAGCACCTTTCTTTTTTTCACTCCTTCCTCTCTTTTTGATTATTAGTTGAGGCAAAAGTCATATATCAAGAGGAAAAAAGTCAGAAACTTTAATTGATTTATACGGAAACGTCGAAAGTTCTACTTGGTGATTAATTTAAGAATTCTTGTTGACCTTCAGTGACTTCTGAAAATTCTTGACTTGCGCGGTTCTCAGTAATGATAAATCACGTCATTTAAAATATTACTAATATAGCTTCATCCCATACGTCTTTGATATTTAGCTTCATGTTACAGTTAAGGTTTGCTTTCAAAGACATTGATTGATATGATATACCGACGACAGCTTCGGTAGAAAGAAAAAACATGCTTAAAAATATGAATTCTGAAATAAAGTAAGATGATAATAATTACACAAAATTACACTTTTAGAGAAAAATTCCAACACAGAGAATGGTATCACTTAATCACTTACTCATCCTCTGCTGGATTTAGGCAAACAAAAAGATATAAGTACATCTAGTATATAATTTTTAAATTTCAGATTATTCCTGAACCTTTTAACTAAAGATAAGATGAATTCTAAATATTCTCGCATCCAAATACAAATAAAGTAATAACTTTTTCATCTACTGTACTCTCAACTGACTTATCTTTAAACGTATAAGTGGTGTGGTTTAAAACATCAACTGGTGTGGTTTTGGTAGCAGTCTTTACTAGCCTTATTGTTTGACGTCGAGATACTTCTAAATTTTATAAGTTCGTAGATACCGAAAATTCATAAGAGTATTTTAAAAGCGGAAGGGTAAAAGACCTATAATAGGTTATTATTCGGAGTTGAACGAGTGCATCCTTAATAAGATCAGAAATTTTAAGCAGATAATATTTTCTAAAGAAATTTGAGAAATATATTCAGTATGATGCTTCCACTTTAACTTATTGTCAAATACCACGCCAAGATAAGTAAAAAGATATAGGTAAACAGTGACCGAGGTAACGTAACTCTGCTTTCATATTTAAATACCTAGGCGAGAAAGACTGAACATTAGTTTTTCCAAATTCAACAAAGAAATTTTTCATTACACGCCTTCTCCAAAACCTCAAATAACAGCTCTAAATGTCTTTTCAATATTCCATGAAGTATTTTTGTTTGATGATTGGGTTCAGAAAACCAAATCATTCGCAATAAGTAGACGTTTAACTCCCCTTTACATGGTCTTAAGGCAATTACCAAATCATTTATAAGCATGTTAAACAACTTGTAACAATTCTTTGTGAAAATATGAAAGAGAAATGTAAGATAATAACTATTATATTGCGAAGAAAAGTACTTTAAAAATTATTTTTATTTCTGAATAAGTTTTCATAATGTTTTTTTCTTAGTTCTGAATAACTGGCTTCTGAATTTCTCCTTTTGATACAATTATTCATGATTACGAAGTAAATTTTTTAATGATAATCGAACTTTCTGAAGCTTCGTTTTTGGTTGGAGCTATTTGATAAATTTCCTTGTCATCATTTTTGAAAGTTCTAGACTAAAGTTTCTTTCTAAAGCAATAACATGCTAACTCTTCTTGAGTAAATCGGCCGAAGGCATAGTGAAATTTGAAAACAATTTCATCCGTTACTCGGAGGTCAAACGATGGAATTATAATAAAAGTAGCAATGACTTGAAAAACTCTTAATCTACCTCTGTAAGGAAATGAGTAGTTCATATTTGCTTGCATTTTTTATTGACAGAAGTTAATAGATTTGACGGATTTCTTGAAGGGGGGCGTTAAGAATGTAATTGCAGTATGAAGAAAACTGTTGCAAGAAAAGGGAAACTACTTTCGTACTGGAGAACGAACAATTTTCTTCATGCTGCTAATTTAAATGTCGTCCGATGTGTAAAGTTTATTATAACCAAAGTCATCATACTATAAATGACTTAATAGTCCAGTTTCGTTGCACATGTCGTCATCCTATTACTATTATTATTAATTGTTTAAGCCATATCATTTTGAAGAATAGCCATAATTCTTCAACAGTTACGATTTAAATCTTAAATTATTAATCTAATTATACTGCGAAGCATATTTGCAAGAGAGGAGACTACAAGAATATTTGCAAGAATTTTTCCAATAAAAATTTCTGAACATTAATTGCAAAGTTTTGTTTAATAAATAGGGCTACAGCAATGAAACTAAGAATTATTCTACTATTACATAATACAAGGCGTTCGAACCCTCTTTTATTAACTGCGTTAACAGTGTGAAAAATTATAACAGCATAAATTAGATATTAATAAACAAATAAAATAAAGATGAACATTAGAAGCGAGCTTGCATAATAATTTTCAAATCACTTAACTGATTTCTCTGAAGATCGTAAGAATGAATATTTGCTCTTAACTAACTAAACAAATTTTAAAAAAAACTTAAGATAATAAACTGAGATTTTCATAAACTACATAAAACAAATATGTGTCCATGAAACAATGACTTCTACGATGCAGAAAAGCTCCAGCATATTATTGGGGAAGAATTTACGTTATGTCGACTTAATGATATCCAGATGTTGGAGGAATTCCACCTTTTCCATGACTGCTGCAGAGACGTCATTATACTGTCTCTTTTAAGTTACGGTCTATTTCAGTTATCTGGCTTAGATCAATAACTAATATTTTGGCCTAATTAAACTACTGTTCTGAATGAATAAAAACCCGATCTTTAAAATTATATCGAAATTTGATTTATGAAGCTATATTATTCTTAAACATACGGTGGCACACGCACACTTCTGAAAATATGCGGGAAATAAAGAAAATGGCTACAAATTCCTTTTTCTATTTCTTAAAAAAGTCTTTTTTTTCTTCATAATCTTCTAAAGATACAAGTGGATACCAGCAAATACGCACACATGCATGTACATCTGCAGAACATATGGGGGCAGATATTTTGCGAAAGCATTTCTGTGTGTACCGAAACCAAAATATATGGCGATTCTTCAGACGGGGAAAAATTCCTGCCAGTAATGCAATAAAATAAAAATAAGAAAAGGAAAAAAGATAGAGCAAAAGTTTTCCTGCGATAGAAACCAAGCATACTTTTAAAGTCTGGAAAATTCAAAGGCCAGCTTGTGTGTGTCGAATTCCATTCTACGGAGACGTCGAGTTCTTTTTTCATTCGTTTTCAGTCTAACATTTTATTTTCCCGGCATGCGCCAAAGGTTGTAGAGGAAGGAAAAATGGTAAATTGGTTCATGTCTTCTGCCGATGTTCGGTATAAACATACATGGGTCAATAATTGGGTATCGGAAGAATCATGTTCGTGAATAAAATTCTTTAAAGAATCTTAAAAGTTCTTAAGAAGGAATTTGTAAAGGATTTAAGACCATGATGTAAACAAGTTAAATCAAACCATTCCTTTGAAAAAGTTTTTGGAATATGTCTTTGGAATATTTTGCTGTCATTAAAGTAAATAAATATGTACTTTACAGACACCGCTAATCGAAATAAATATCATGCGTTTAAAATTCAATTTGAATGTTTCATTATTTTATTTCAGATCAAACTTTGTTCAATGCGGTTTATAGCTTCGAATTCCCTATACACAAGGTTTCTATTTTCGAAAGCAAGAACGATATTGTTAAAGAATATACCTTTAAAAACTTATCAAGACAGAATGCTTTTAATATTGTAATATGTAATAAAATGTTGAAACTAAAGCCAAAGGGCAAAAAAACATAAAACAGTTTTAGCGTATAAGAACCATTTACTATGAAAGTCATAAAACACTTTTGTGTGTCAAGACATTTAATTATTTGCATAGTAATTATTTAAAAATACTTTTAAAGTCTACTAAGCCTACACATATGTCTATAAATTTAAATATGCGTAAATTAATTACTGAATTGATTTTATGAGAAATAATCAACGAACTTAGTGGTATCATTATTGATGATCTCTTTAAAACTATTAATGCTAAATTCAGTACTGGGTCCAGCTTTTTAGGCCCCCTAAGCGATCATTACATTTGAAAAACCATATAAACTAAACTATTGATAACTGAAAGCTTCACTCATATCTTATTTCAATTTTTCCTCATAAGAACAATTTAGCTTACGCCCTTGGCTTCTCCCTCCGTCGCCTGAGCTTTGAGACAGCGTTGACTATGAACTGTTTTGACATTGTTCGAATCTTTTAAATCTAAACTTAAGTTGAATTAAATTATACTTTTGTCTGATTTGTTTACAGTCCACAAGAAACAAAGTACAATTGCTTAATCTCAATATTTCTTTACTTTTTATTAATTATGTTTATTATAATTTTATATTTATTAATTTATTTCATTTTGTTGGCGTCCACGTTAAAACTCCTAAAACTGAGGTTTTCCATACTTTTTCATGGTCATTATATTACACCACGCTATCAGGGCATATATCAATTAAACAATTTAGCAAGCACTGGCATTCTACGAGGCATTAATTTTTAATTTATCATCCATGTTGTATTTATTTTACTCCTAAAGGTATACCTGATGCTATTTATAAAATGTCTAATGCATATGATTATTAATTAATTAGTAAGCTGTTTCATAATGGACAACCTAGCTAAGATAACTACCTATTGAAAAATGATTACTGTTTTGGGGAACATGAAGAAACATCGGTACTAAACTTCACTTCCTTCTCTAAACTAGCCATTTCCTCAGAAGATCAAAATTATGCTGAAATGTGGTAATCAATCGCCTTAAAAAGAAAGCGCAATATACGCAGAGGATTCAGAAAATAAATTACACTTGTCATTACCATCCAAAAGAGTTCCGCAACAAGAGTAGAGCCCGCGCAGAATAAAGCTTAATACTGGCACATTTAGTGCAGGAGTGGTAAAAGGAGCATCTCAGCACAAGAGGCTAATTGGTTAATTCGATGCACGGAAGCATTAATTGGTTAAATATGTACCTTGACTATAAACTTACTCCCCAATTGAAGTATAAAGAACAATAAGATTTTTGTGGTCAAGAACCTTAACTATACAGAGATTCATTTTGAAGTTATGAATGTGTAACGGACAAATAGAGTTTAGTTATAGTCAAAGATCCTAGCAGTTTGAACACGGTCATCCAAACTGTACAGATGCTGACTAATAAGGAACAGCCTCATCATCGATCGCAGAAGACATAAATGTCAAAGATTGGTGAAAGTATTTACGGGAGCCACATAATGACCTGTCTAAAAGATTGAACAATAGTGGGATGTATGTGTGCATTGTATTCAAAAACTGTGATGTAGCTGTGTACTGTCATGAGCTATCTGAAAATCCTAATGTAATGCGCCGTTCAATATATTTTCTTGGTCTTCAATAATTGAATCAGAAGATGTAAAAAGGAGCTAATATGACAAAAGTTGACTTTACTTTAGTGTTATCGCAACCACTGTGACTCAATTTGGCGATTTTTGTAGAAGAAAAAGAATTATAATTTCACATCGGAGAAAGTTATTTATTTCGTATCATGCATGTTATTAGGTACGTATTTTAATTTTAGTTCGATATTTATCTCAATAAACAATTTATAAAACTACTCATAAATAGGTTTTTGTTTCTTTGTTCTTTATTCCGAACATCTCCTGCATGTAATCATTCCAATCTACCGAAGTCTTACCGACCATTTCTAACTCTTCAAAGCAAAATTTAACACTCCTTAATTCTTTACTTCAGTAGCTAAATATGACTGCTGTAGTAAATGTCAGAAGTCTATTCTCGAACCCGTTACCACTTCGAATGTCGACTTTTCATTACACCTTTTCATGTTGCGCTTCCGAAAATGCTGTTTTCCAAAATACAGCGTCATCAAATGCGAATCTGAATATTCTCCTCTTCGTGTCAAAATATTTTATTCCTGCAAACATTTAATACAATCTTCGTTTGCAGGAAAATCCCGCAAGAGCACATTTCAAAATTCAGCTGAAAACCAAAAATATCGCAATTTGCCTTCTTACACAACGAAAACAGCATGCACGAAAATGGCGATCTTATAGCCATCGATATGGTTACATGAAAAATTCTTATGCACATGGTTGCCACAGTTTAGCGACTTCTACCAATGGGGTTGCACTAATACCAAAGTACTTCAAATTTTACAGAAGCAATAACAACTATTCCATTCCTCACAAGAAAAAATGTCAAAAGAAGTTGGAAAAACGCTGTATTAAATGGATTCCAGTTATACCGATCTCATAATTTTTGGTGTTGACTTCTGACGTTCTTGTGAGGAATGGGATAATTGTTGTTGTTAATCCTGTAAAATTCGACTTTTTCATATATCCCTTTTTTACATCTTCCGATTGAATTAAGTGTTACCGATACGATATATGTATATGCGGATACATCTGAACATCAGTAAAAATATTTTACACTAGTGTATACTTTATTCCTCCCTTAATACATCGCCCAAAAGTATTTTCACAATTTCAATTAGAAAATGAACGTTTTCTGAGAGGGGTCAAAATGACTATTATTGCAGTTCAGATCTAGAAAAAGGTGCCAGGTTTCTAGTTTTAAAGTTTCATAAACATAATAAAACCTTTTCAGTTAATGAAATTTCACTGTGTATTAAGTATTACAGGAAGAAAGATTTTGTTCTAAATAAAACATTCATTAAAAAAATGTTAAACTGAATAAAAGCAACATAAAATGGAAATCTATGTTTACGTAATATGTAAACTGTTCAAATTTTACCCTAGTTTTGTAATATACTATGTTTTATTCTTCAACCTAAGTTATATAAATATAGCTTATACATTGAAAATAGCTGAATATTAATTCATCTATTATTCAATACTTCTAACATTTAACATAAAAAGTTTCTTGGGAAAAATTCGCTTTATAATCTTCACGTACTCGCAAATCTTCATATACTCGCAACTCGTAGGCTTAAAAATAGAATTATTAGTAGGTAAAATATGATACATGTAACTATACGAATAAGAGTTTTTCTCATGCATACTGTGAATACAATTTGGCTTCTTAATAAAAAATTTAATTGTAAGCTCTCAACTTTTTTAAAGGACGGAGACCTTTATTAATTACCTTCTCAGGAAAGAGTCAAGTCTTCCATTATGACGGAGTAGAAGGAAAACATTTCTTGACAGTTGGTTTTACAGGATAGAATATTGTTGCTTACTACGGGTTCGTAGAGATTTCCTTAAATATGTATGAAAAAGAAGACTTTAATCTGTATTGAAATTAGTAATTGGTTATAAAACGAGGTTACAAATTGGTTACAAATCTCTCAGACTACAAACATCTCAACAAGGGAAACAGAGGTAAGCCGAAATATTCCTCAACACGTGAGTAAGTTCGTAGAACAAAAAATTCGCAAATATGATATAAACTAAAGCAGTAATTATCTAGAGCAAAATGCTCTATCAAAACATTCGTAGACATAAAACTGATTGAATAACGGTTACACAAAGTGTCGTATTTGTAAGGTGCTCAAGGAAAGGAGAAGAACTGAAAGCTTCCGAAATATGTCGAAATTCGATTTTCCTTTTTCCGAGATCTTCTTAAATGTCTCTAAGATATGATATGAGGTTTTGCATCCATACATCTAGTCCTGTTTTAGCAATATTTACAGCTCAAACATCAATATGTTCAGAATTAAGAAGTCTATGACATAATACGTGAAATAAACCCTTATAAATACAATAAATGTAAATTACTATAAAATTCACTAATAAATAAATACAAACAAATGTGCAATAAAACAAAAATATGCAAAAAAATCAATGAAAATATCATAATACGTGAAATAAACCCTTATAAATACAATAAATGTAAATTACTATAAAATTCACTAATAAATAAATACAAACAAATGTGCAATAAAACAAAAATATGCAAAAAAATCAATGAAAATATTTACATAAATTTACATCACCGACAAACAACTGAAGAATGATATCCTAATTTTTATTTACAGCTGTGTAAACGAAACTAGCCTTACAATAGACTATGAACTAACCTTCTTAATGCGCTACATTTGCTGAGCATGTTTTAGAACTCCTTCTCAGAAAAGACAATAAAGAACTGCTTTAAGTACGTCAACCTTTTCAAAACTAATGAAATAATTTGAAAACTAAAAAAGTCTCAAACTAACATTAATTACGAGAAATTTAACGCTTGGATTGGTACTGATGAAAAAGCTCAAGTTGCTGCGCATCAATGACAGAAGAAGGTAGCTGCCAGTCGCTTTCCAAACATATCCCGTCATAAACGTTCTGAAGAAGAAGATGGTGAAATCAGGGAATTTTCCACAAATGCTGAGATAGAGATGTTCTACGTATAGAATACAGGTAGATTAGAATATGTGCAGATTAGGGTATAGTATTGATAAAATAATTTCCAGAAACATTATGAAAATGAACGGCTCGTAAATAAACTTTTATAAATAAACCTAATTAAATGCTGTGAAATTAAGCATTCATACGTTTCTAGTTATATTTATAAATTCCACTGATATTTTGAAGGATGTTTTCCTTACAGATTAAAATTTTCAAAATAGTCATAAACAAAGGTGATCACATTAAGAGGCTCCGACTATAACTAAATATTTCACTCATAGAATACCCTCTATCAGGATTTTTTGAACAACCGCATAGGCTTCAGTCCTATTTAGTCTGGATATTTTCAGTACTATTGTACAAATGACAAAAGACGCAACATCAACAGTAAGTCTAAAATATTCAAACCTAACAATATTCAGACAGTTCTATATTGGTTTACAGTATAGTATAAAATAATTTTAATGGAATTTGAACTACTAGAACAGACAAACTAAATGAAGAATCAACATGCTTACAGAGAAAATTTGACAATCCTTTTATCCAGAACAGAACACCAGAAGAAAAAGTTCCCAGACCGAGTTGCTCGAAGCAGCCATACACTGTTAAAACTGCCTCAAACTCCAAATGCCATCCGAGGAGGTGCGGAGGACATAAAATGTCACACAATTTAAGCTTAAAATACAAAATCAACGCACAAAGTTAGACATCGACGTCCCCCCAGTGTTGACCAAGGAGAGCCGATGCCCCAAGGACAACCTGCGATATCCAACAATGTAACGCCCCCACAACCAAGAGGCAGACAAGACAGTACCAGTACGGTCCCTACCACCAAATAAACGATGGCTCTAACCACTGTGAAGATAGTTTGTTTCTTTCAGACTTCGAAACCATCTATATATGGATCTAGCCAGTTCACTGGGATGGTCAGTCCCAGTCGACTCCTAGCGATTGTCTTCCGAACATAGTCAGGCCAGGCGAACCTGGTTAGCAGCGGGGCCACAAAGAGGGCTATGTCGGATTAGGACAGTGAACGGCTATGTTGTGCGCGTCACTGCTGCGTAGCTATATCCACTCTCAGAAGGTCCGCATCAAATTCCTGGTCTCCTCCCATAAAATGGTCGGTTCCGGAAATCCAATCCTTCCCAACCGCGAGGGAACACAACTACTGTCGCCAATCCTTTTATACAATAATCCATTTGACTTCGGATTTCTATTACACGACATTTACATGAATGTCATGAAGGTATTCAATATGTCATTACAATAATTCGATTTAAACATTGTAAGATTATTAGAACTTTAATGTGTAGTGTTATAATTGTTTATTTAAAATTCATACAAAATAAATTCATCTCTGAAACATTTTCTGACTTCCAGTGTAATCATTAATATTTTGTCCAACTCGTTGCTAGTGATTGGAAGTCGTAGTAGATCTACAATATCCGTTTTACTAATGGTTCGAATAAAGCCACTTGACGAATCTTTTAAGCAATTTGTAAACGAATGCCACAAAGTAGTTCCTTCATCTTAGGAATGAAATCATAGTCAACGGATTTTAATTCTAGGGAACAGGACTGTTGGTAGAGCATTTCTCAGCTTCGACCCACTTATAAATTAGATACAGGTTTCACTTTATAGGCTCAAATCTGTCCTACAAATTAATGGAAGAATTTTGCAGAAAATAACGCCTATTTCGGGTTACTTTCTTAAAATAAATAGTCATTCTGCGCATTGATGGTCTAGCCTTGGTACCTCATTGCAGTGATACACGAGAATCACCATAATCTTCATACTTAAAGTAATAATTCACAGTTGAAATTCTGATGAACTTTTGATTTTCTTGGTGACATGTATTGATGCTATTTTAGCGTTTCAGTTTGGTCTCATTTCTAATCCAACCTAATGATATGGCGTAAGGAAGCTTGTGTTTTATTCTCATAGGGCAAGTTATTTTATCGGCCTCTTAGATTAGTCTTTTTTACATTTTCAATAATTTATTTGCTTTTATTTTGAGAACGTCATGGCCACTTACATTTAAAAAACCAAACAAAGCTCTTTTTTTAAGAATATTTTTTTTACCACGACACATGTGCATAGCGTTGGAAGGAAGAATTCTTCTAGTTAAGATAGGCTAGATATCGAAATAACGTGAGACATAAGGGAGAAACACGTTCTTACCTTCCATAGAGTAACAGTGTTGTAGCTGTTAAAGTTCTAATTCATGTAAACTGTTAGATGTGAAGAACTTACGTTTCTGTGATTTTGGGCTAAAGGAAATATACAGCTAAACTGACATTTTTTGGTCGATTATATAGTGTTCTCTGCTCTCTAAGTTCAAATAATTACCTATGGGTGACCTTTAAGCCGTGGCTAATAAGAAACACTGTATAACTCAGTATATTCTTGTAAGATATGTAAATGCAGCCGCAAAGTTAAATAAAATGATATTAAAATATATTTGTTAGACACTGCATTATATTACATACAATATGATGTACATACTGCAGCACACTTCCTCTTGATCACGCGTATGAAAAATAAGGAATTTTAGCATTTTAGTCTAATCTACGTAGTAAGTCAGAAATGAAGAAACGTGACTTTTGCACTTAGTGATTTAATGTTGTGTTTGAAAAGACACTTGAATTTAAAATAATGTTACGAAAAATTCGGCGGTTGCGCCTGTATGTAAGCTTTCCGGCATAGCACTAGGGTTGCCATAAAATAGTGTATGGTAGGGTTGCCAGATTAGCGACTTTATCGCCCATTTGGCGACCAAATTGGAGATATCCCATGGTCCAATCGGGAAGCTTCTAGAATAACTTCCTGTCGAGATATTTCTCGAAACGTGTCGAACTTAAAGAAAACCTATATAAACCCTTGCGTTTCTGAGAGTTAGTTAGTTGCAGAGTTGCGAAGAAATTGTGAAGTGTTGCGAGCAGTGTGATTAATTGTGAGAATAGCTGCTACGCGAGAGTTTTGTGAACGGAAAGCAATCGAGATAGTGCTTTGCCGTGAAGCTATCTTTACAGTATAGCTTGACAGTGTATTGGTGATTGTTCCACGGTGTTTATTAGAAGTTTAGTGTTGCCGTGAAGCTACCTGTACAGTTACAGCCTGAAGCTGTGTTGCTGATTGTTTCAGCGTATT
>KK117421.1:324901-354674 GCA_000611955.2 Stegodyphus mimosarum | reverse complement strand
ACTAGAAAATAAAAAAAAAAAAAAAAAAAAAAAAAAAGAAACCACCTCAAAGTATTCGTATTAAAAGATGAAAATAGAGACTGAAATGGGGAAAAATACAGAATGTCCACAAAATAACGTTTATATTTTCTAAACATTAATAATAGAAAAACTATTGGATGTTGTAGAGTCGTTAGGTAGTTTTTGAAAGCAGAAGAGAGGAAAAATGAGCAATGCCCTCACCCGGACTCAAACAACGGACTCCTCGAATACGCGCCAAGCGTACTGACCACTGCACCATGAAGGCATGCAAAGAAGGCGGGAGAAACACCTTATATACTTCCTCTTTTTAAAAAGCGCCTGGGGATTCTAGGACCCATTCGCCAAATCCTGGTGGTGGAGAATCATTATCCACCACCTTTTTTGTTCGAGCTCCAATGTTGAGACATTAGGTACTTTGAAGCAGGAGAGATGAAAAATGGGCGATGCCCTCGCCGAGACTCGAACCACGGATCTCTCAAATACGCTCCGAGCGTGCTGACCACTACACTAAAAAGGCATGTTAAGAAGGCTGGAGAAATACCTTATAAGGTGACTTGATTGGAAATTTTGTATCGAAGCCGCAATATTCACGTTGAGTTTGTGTAAGCTCGTAGAGGCATTCTGTTGTTTTTAGTTGTCACAGCCCGCTAGAAGCTAGGCATCAGAGTAGCCTAAGCAGAAGTGGTGACCCAGCGTTTCTTTTCAGGCAACGCAAGTGAATTTTAAAGTGTCTTCAGGAAACTGAGAATGTGCGAGGTACAATATTGATGGAGGAGAGAATTTGATACTTCACTACAATTACGTATTACAGTTAAGAGATTAGCTTACAACGTTTAGGAGGATGAAACTACCTGTGCTCCGAAGAAAGGGTGATGCAGAGTAAAAGAATAATAGTACATGGAATTTGGGAATGATGTTACAGTCCTTTAACGTTGTACCCGCAAAACCATGGACAGGGGATTACATGAGACATATGACTGAGATCACCTCTGTTTCCTCTCCTACTAAAATCACATCTGCTCTTTATTGGCTTGTTTTGTAACGTCACAGATGATATATTGCTGCGAATGGTAACCATTTTTAGCATCTACCACTTTAAGATAGGTTGCATCGAAACAAGTTATTAGTAGTTGTTATTAACAGGCCAGGACTTTTAAGCCGAAAGAAATTTTTAATTTGATGTCAGTCAAAGTAGTCAAAAATCAGCAATTTGGCGATTCCTGTACAGTTTATTTTAAACGTTATAGTATGAAATATCACATTTCCTTTTATTTAATCACTAGCCGCTGCGCGGCCAGCCTTCGTCTGGCTTTTAAGTGTACCGGGAAAATGCCTAAAGAGAACACCAAACATTAAATTTGAAAACTGCACAGAATTTTACTCTGCATAACAATTTTATCGAAAAAGAAACAAAGAACAACGTTAAAAAAATTCAGTTGAAAATGCATTACATATAAAAAGCATACAATGAAATAAGCAATATCCCTTAATACAAATATTAATCATCCTAATAAATAAATTAACCAACTTCCTGCTGCCTTCTCTAGACAAACGTCCAGTATCCAAGAGAAACATTAAATTTAAAAACCACACAGAATTATCGCCCTCATTTTTCCGTGCTTGTGCCATTGTTGTTCATATAATGAGAGAAAATTATCAATTTGATACTATTTCATCTTGTCTAGATGCATCTTGTGTACCAGATTTCATAGACCTGGGTCTATTAGCTTACGCGCAGTACGAACGAAAGACACCTACACACACAGAAAGACTCGCCCTTTTAAATATAGATCTATAAATTAATTAAACAATTTACCTTTGCAAAAAGAAACAATCTTTCAATTTCTTAAACTGTTCAATAGAGTAAAATCTCGCTTTGCTATAGCCCATTATGTCTTAAAAGGACGCGATTTCGTCAGAAAACACAAAATAAAAAAAAAAAAAATCTAATTCGAATTTCGAAAAACTTGCTTCGAGGTGCACTGGCTCATGCAAAAAAATCATGCAAAACGTTTCAATATCTTACAAACAGTGAAATAAGCAAAAAATAACATGAAAGAAACTCAAAAAACAAAACATTTCGCGCAGAATTTTACTCTGCAGAGCAACTTTATCAAAAAAGAAATCAATAAAAATGTATTATACATATAAAAAATGACAATGAAATATGCAGTATCCCTTAATACAAATATTACTTATCCTAATAAATAAATTAACCAACTTCCCTTTGCAAAATCTTAAGAACTCAAATGGTATAAACAGATTAAGAACTTAAACAGATTAAAAAATATCATGCAAAACTTTTTTATAATTAAAATTATATATAATTAAAACATAATATTACAATGAAATAAACAATATCCCTTGTAAAATGTTAATTATCCTAATAAAGTAATTAAACAATTTACCGTTGCAAAAAGAAACAACTTTTTAATTTCTTAAACTTTTCAGTCTCTTAAAAACAGTAACATAAGAAATACGATTAAAGATTGTTGCCAATCCGAAATTTTTAAAAGAATGAAACTATTCAAAATGATGCAATTTCATCAAAAATCTATCAACAACAATAAGAAAGGAAAATTGTTGCCAAAACTACATTTTAAAATATCTGAGATGTGAGAAGTGTATTCGGAAGCTTCATTTAAAAAATTTTAAAAAAATACAAAATATTATTATTTTTCCAAAATTCTTTTTTTAAAAGGAGTCGAAAGGATTAAAGTTCAACGTGTCCAAAAATCAAAGGAAAATAAACAGCCCATTTTTTAAAATAAGTTTTTTTTAAAAAAATTCCGCCGAAAAGGTGTTAAGCTCACCTTCCTAAATAAATTCGTATTTAATCGATTTATTGAAATACGAAATTTATTTTAAGTTCGTAAAATAGCTAAGTGTCTACGCTTCACGACGATGTAAAAATGAAATGTATAGAGTGAAATCTCGCTTTCCTGTAGCCCATTATGTCTCAAAATGACGCCATTTGGTCACAAAACATAAAATAAAAAATATTCTAATTCGAATTTCGAAAAAATCGCTTCGAGGTGCACTGGCTCTAGTGTAGATACACCTATGTACCAAATTTCGTGGCCCTGAGTCTATTAGCTTACTCGCAACACGAACGAAAGACACACCCACACCCACCCACACACACACACACACACACACACCCCCCCACACACACACACAGACTCTTTGTTTTATTATATGTAGAGATTAAGAAAGTATTCGTTTTAGCAACAAAAAAATTTCAGACTTCCTGTGATTGGTGATAACAGACTTCTGTTGAGAGAAACAGTGTTCTACATTAAATCTAACTGAAGGTGTATACTTGAATGTAACCAAAGTATCTCTAAAAGGGTTCTTTCATCTTCGCTCAGATATCTGATACTCCCCATAGATTCTGAATATGCAAGCTGATTCAAATATTCTTATGCAGTAAAACCTCTTAATCGGGGTCTCAAGGGACTGAAAAATCAAGAGTTCGTATTAAAAAAATTGTGTTAACTGGAAACTCAAATTTTATTTTTGAATCATTTTTTTCTGCAGAAGAACCATTTACAATATATAGTTATTTAAGTACTACAACATATTATGTATGTCGTCTTTCTTGAAAAATGCACTCACAAATAATTTTTTTGTAAAACATTCCTGTATATTGCAGTGTCGCAGACGGGAACGAAAATGCCTGGCAACATTATGGCCAATTGTTCGCATGCCTTCCGTAAAATTAGCGGTCAGTAGGAAAGTTGCAGCAAAATATTCTGCAATAGCCAATGCCTGTAACATTTCCTGGGGTGAGCGGAATGATATTCTTCTCCTCACTTTCTTCTGATGACATTTCTTTCAGCACAGACGCAACTTCTTGTATATCAGATTGCACTGGAACACATAGGGTAACATCGTCATCTGTAGTAATAAACTCCTCAAAACTAATACCAGGGTTCGCAATATCTTATAGACTATTCCACTGTTCACAACCTTGTCAAGTGAAGCGGTATCATTGTCACCATCTAACTCACCAACAGTATTAGCGTCTCTAGGCTCTGTTAAAACAGTTCTGTATGGCTTGAGATAACACGGATATCTAGGGTGCGGTGATAGCTTATATTTCATTAAGCAGATTCCGAGTTGGAGTTTCCGTCTTCTTTTCAACAGTGAGGATTGCAACTCTCACAAGTCGCTTGCAATACGGTATCTTCATAACGATAATAATGCCGTAATCAGATCCTGAAGACGACGTTTTGCATTTGAGTAGAGTGAATCTTTACATCGATCCCTTACATTTAAGTTCAGGTCATGTATATTATGGCCTGTATACCTGCCCTGTTTCATAAGAAGATACCTATTCAGTGCCACTATTAAAACGAAGATGCCAATTACGGAATCATGAGCTATTGATCCAAGGTTTTTGTATAGTGAGAGTAGATGCAAAGTATTGCACTATTTACGTTTTTGAAGCAACGTGGTTTTTTGGACTCGCCAGTCACCGAAAGACGTTGCTTATCTTTGCCGGCTGCATTACACACAAGGAAAACAGTCAAATGTTGTTTACTGCGTGCTCCAATCACGGCCCTTTTCACCTTTTATTCCGCGAACACGACTTGAGAGAAGATTGTAAAAAAGTTTAGTTTCATCCCTACTGTAGACATCACACGAAACATATTTTTCTCATTCTTGGTCAAATTCAATGTGTCTGGTCATTCATTCAGTTGTTTGCTCCTTCTTCGTCAACTTTATTTGCTTCACCACAAATCACAAATGACGAAATCGAGTGTCTCTTTTAGAAAGGGTACCTTCAATCAGCGAAACAAGTGAAATCTTGAATATCCAAATTTTTTGCAATCTCTTTTGCTTTTGACGGAATCTTCTGAAAGATATATCGGAAGCGTGCATATGATTTAATTATTCCAGAAATAAAGTTTCAATATCTTAGCGCTGAAGTCGCTTTAGATTTGTTTCCAAAATCCAGTGTAGCAGCATTAAGAATTTTTTCATGGCCTTTAAATATTCTGGATAAGGTATCTTTAGCAGTTCCGCACTTTGGGACAGTTGTACTTTTCTTGAATACACCACGGTTCACTTCCTCTAGGATATTTATTTTTGTTTGCAGATCTATGCCTATCTTCTTCCTCTTGGCCATGAATAGCTCTCTGACTGCTTGCAATTTAGCGTTAGTTGTTAAGGCCTGAAAGCTACCGGAGTGCCGTCTATGAATCTATCGAACACTGTCATTAGAACTTTCGGAGACTGACGATATGTTGGTGCCCGCTGAAAATCCATGTGTAACTAAACTACAGTCCAGTAAATCTATGTAAATATTTTATTGTAAATACAATTCATTTAAATGTCAACTGGAATTTCATTTAGTATGCTGCATCATCCTGAGTTTTGAAAGAAAAGAAGATACTAAACTCGCTTCGATAACATAGGAAGAAGAAGACGGGTAAGTAATTTTACCTGATTCAGTCGGAATTAGTCAGTATTTAACATCAGCCATACTAGGTAACTTGCAAAGAATAAAAAAGGACATCCGATCACAGAATTGGATTTGTTGATTAAAGCTCACTGTTGACGCGATTATCGCTACTGTCGAGCTATTTACTCGCGCTGGCTTGTGTTATAAAGAGTATAGTGTATTCTATGAAGTTTTTAATTAAACGAGATGGAACCTTTCTGAATGCAGTCTTAGCAGAGAAACAATAAAAGCAAAATATGAAGAACTTTGAAAGTTCGTGTTAAATGATAAAAATCTAATGACGCATTTGAGTAAAAACCATTTCGTAATTCGTGCTAACTGAAATTCGCGTTAACCGATAAAACTTCCCATAAGACATTACACATCGCTACTATAACCGAAATTTTCTTCATTTTAACTGAGTGTTCATCTTAAGAAAGTTCGTATTAAGGGGGTTTACTGTATTTGAATTGTTTCCATTGAATTTTAATACTACTGAAATTTTCATAACAACACATCGTTGGTTTAAACCACATTCTTCATTTTCTCACAAACTGATTTGAAAGGAGAGGTAGATTTAAATCATATTTTCTTCATTTTGGCGTAATGAACGCTAGCAAACAGCCCGCTGTATTGCAGCGCCACCTTATCGGACACTTAAAAAAACACCTAAGCCCGAACTAGTTAGTTCGAGTTTCGGCAGAGGACTGTAAACATGTATTTCTTTATTTTGAGTAATACTTCTTTGTATTTGTTCTTGTTAGTTTTGTGTGTAACTTTCTTTATGTAGTGTTTGTGTGAAATTAATTCGTTTGTTAAATGTTAAAATTTGTCTGGGTTAAATTTTACCAGTTTTGTTTACAGCTAGCCGTGGTCACAACGCTACATTGGTACATTTACAGTATTATTGTCGTACAAATTCACAAAGGTTATGTAATGCACGAAAGATGCATTTTAAGCGCTTTGAGTGTTGTTTGGTCTATAATAGCAAGTGAAACACGGACATACTTGTTACTTGAATTTTCTCATGAAAATGCATCATGAACCTCATTGTAATGGGGATATTTGTCCTTTTCAAGCAGTATGTTTTCACATGAACTGGTTCTTTAGGATATACGATTAGCAGAGCAACAATTACATTCAATACAAGTATTTCTTTTTTTTTGGGGGGGGGAGTTATAATATCTCCCAATATAAAATTCATTGAATGGCCTTTTATAACTGACTTAATATGAGGCATTGTTTCATTATAGGCATACACCAGATAATTCTTTCGAAGTATATACAATCATGTAAATAAATTAAAGATAATTCGAAGTCACGAGGAAATCGAACTCTAAAATAAACATATCACCTGTAAAATCACTACACACATCTTCAAGAATCATACGCAAATTGCAGGAAGTAACCAGATGACACCGATGGTACGGCACAATGACGAGAGTGTAAGAGAGTGATATATAAGGAATACAGGCAAAGAAGTAAAATTGTTCGCAGGCGTTTTATAAGCATTTCAGTGCAATAACCGAATAGTTATGACACAAAGGACGCATTTGGATGATTTTTTACGTGGTAGAATTATCGGCCGTCTGGAATGTGGGCGTACCCAACGAGAAATATCAGACGAACTTGGAATTACCCAGAGTGTCATCTCCAGGCCTTGGCAACTATTCCAAGATGATGATAATGTGAGTAGACGTTACAGCACAGGTCGCCCCAGAGTTACAACGCCGAATGAGGACCGGTATTTGGCAGTTACTGCCAAAAGAAACAGGCAGAGCACAGCCTCAGACCTGTCTCGTCAGCTCTCTTCAGCCGCTGGTACGACAATTTCAAGGCAGACCGTGTACAGACGCTTAGGGCAAATTGGTCTATATGCTCGTAGACCTGCCAGATGCGTTCCACTTACTGCAACTCATTGTCGCCTGCGGTTAGCCTGGAGTAGAGAGCATGCATTGTGGACACCGTAACAGTGGGCTTGTGTCATGTTTTCCGACGAGTCCAGGTTTAGCTTGCAGTCTGATTCTCGCCGGACTTTCATATGGAGAGCTCCAGATACCCGTTACCACCAAGGACCAAGGAAACATCATTGAACGACACCGTTACGGTGGTGCAGGAGTGCTCGTTTGGAGTGGAATTATTCTGGGTTCCAGAACTGATCTGCATGTTCAAATTGAAACCATGACAAGCCAGATCTATCGGGACGTCATTCTGGAACAACATGTACGTTTGTTTCGGGGCACCATGGGGGCCAAATTTGTGTTTATGGATGACATCGCCCGTCCTCACCGTGCAAACATCGAAAGCGAATGGCTTCAATCGGAGGATATCACCCGTATGGACTGGCCAGCATTCTCACCGGACTTGAATCCAGTAGAGCACGTGTGGGACATGCTGAATCGTCTGTGAAAAACTGTTTCTTTTTTTTGTTTGTTTGTTTGTTTAATTTCTTTTATACATTGTTTTAGATTTATTATAGTATTTGAATAGAACTTGTGGTAATTCTTCAGATGCTATAATTTTTTTATCACTCTGAGTTTTAAAATGAATAAGATGTAATCCTGTTAAGTGTTACCTAGCGCCAGCGTGTCGCCATAGTAAACAAATATAGCGAATTTTAAAGATAGCATTTATTCTATTGTGGTTTATGCGCTATGGACGAAGTAGATTTAATTCAATTCAGTAAGTTTAAATGCAATGCAGGAAAAACAGTGTATAATTTAATATTCCGTACAAGGAAATCATGTGGTTGTATACATCATATTTTTTTTTAATTTCTTTCACCGCCTCACACTAGTGAGCTGTCGATTCTCATCTTCGATTTAATTTTGATCTGTTAAGTAATATTTAAGTAATCTATCTATATATTGTAAACCAATAATAATAAGTAATCTATCTATATATTGTATATGCCCAACTTTAAATTTTATTAACATCTGCAGTATTTTTTTTTATTAATGAAAGATACTTCTAACGCCGTCTGTTCAGTACCTAATTATTTGGGACCCTTTCCATTTTCTCGTTTTCCTGGTTAAACATTTTGTGTCTATGTGACTTTTATGATCTTCGCAATTCTTAGGGGAGGGGAAAAAAGAGAGGCTGGAAACAAAAGAGAAAAAAATTAAATATATTTATTTAAAAAAATCGCTGTAGAGGTAATAAATTACGCAATTCAAATTCTCATAGTTCAAAGTTCAACTTCCTTAGATAATTTATTATTTCTTTCGTACAATGGAAGCATGTGCTTTTATAAAATGTAACTAACTCAGCGTTTTCGTCATCTTTAATGAGAGATATTTTTTGTTGGAAGTTATAAAGTTCGTGCTTCTCTACTGAAGCAGTTAATTCAACAAGTAGAAAAATTTTCAGATATATGCAATGGTTTTAAATGGTTAACCACTTGTTGATTTAAGATGATCTGTAACTAACTAACTCAATAATAATAATAATAATAGTATGAAACAGATTTCAAAATAAAGTATAGTTAGATTTTAAAATATAGTATTGCAACAACGCAAATTAAAATTTTATGGAAAAAACCTTTTTTTTTTTTGTTGTTCCAATAATTCGTAAAAAAAGCAACCCAAGTGATGTCAAATCTAAAATTTATTGAAATAAACGTATCCAGTTTAACGCTTGAAACAGACTTTTTTTTTATCTTTAATAAGAGAAAAATTGGATTCGTTATGATTCTCCACTGAAACGTGGAATTCTCCTCTGAACAAAGCAAAGCACAACATAACAGGAGTCCGAAATTATTAAACGGAATCAGGATATAAAAAATCTTTATCAACTCGATAGACAAAAACAATGCTGATGCCGTTGAAAGATATCGCAAATATTATTCAAACAGACCTGCTTTTAATGACATTGCGCAAAGCTTGTGTTTAGCAGAATGGCTGTAACTAATCTGGAAAATAAATGGAAGATCACGTTCAAAATAAGGTACAAAAGTTCTCATTTTGCCAATATTCGTAGCACCCGCTTAATGAAAACTGTTATACATCATTTTAGGCGTTAATAAGTTAGCATGCAGCTTGTAATATGAAAAAAAGAAAAAAAACAGTCTTATTCATTTTATGAATTTATTTAAATGTATGCGCATTTATCAATGTTACAGGAAGAAATTTAAGACTTCGGAAACTTAAATCATAAATAAAATCATAAATAATTATCATAAATAAAATGAGATTATTCAAAAGTTCTTTTAATTGAACAACGCGTTCCAGTTTATATATAGACAGCTGGCAACAAACTAATTGTCTGTTCATCAGGTCCAAAGCGTGCTGAATCGGCTTTAAAATCAATGAACACACAGAAGAGCTCATGCGTTTCATACCTTCATCTTCCACTGTGTCTATAATCAGTTCTGTTACATGCTCGTGAGCATTGTCATCCATAAGATGAACGTTTTTATAGTTTTCTTCACATTTAACGTAAATACGATTGCAAGCTGGTTTCCCTTTTTTGAGGATTTACCGCAAAGAAGAGAAACGGCATTCTCCCTCTTTGGGTAAATAGCCCTTGCGTGCTTTTCTGCATCCAAAGCAAACAAGTAAATAAAATCGTCGAAAAGAACGCAAGAATTTCTAGATAACTATCAGGAGGTTTCTTCTTTTCCCTTCATGCTATCAATAAAAAATTTCTGTTTGAATAAAAGTGAATATAGCAATTAATATTTATGCCTCGTGAAATCAAAATTTCTATCATTGCTCACTCACCGTTCTTGTAATAACAAAGAGATTGTAGAGTAATTGGGTTTTTCTCGAAGTCAGAAAACGAAGAAATTCACAGTGCCCTCGCCGAGATTCGAATCCCAGACCTACCGAATATGCGTCGAGCATGCTTCCAGTTGCACCTCGAAGGCACGTGGAAAGGAAGAAAAAAATACCTTATAATGTTATTGAAGTTTCCTTCTCAGTTCAGGGGGAAAGCCGCTGAGTATTCCATTGTATGCTGTATCCCTATTCATCTACAAATAGGAAAGCATGTGTCTAGCGTTTCTCAAACTCAGGTCTGCGGCCCACAAGTGGTCCTCGAAGCCTCCCCTTGTGAACCTCCTAGATTAAAAAAAAAGAAAAAAATTAATTATATGTATCACACTGTAGCTAAAAATCTCTGTATTTGTAAATTATATATAATTACGTCTATCACTTTTTCTCTAAAGATTGATATTTTATTAAATATTATAAAAGGCTTTAAAGGCAACTATATTGCAAGCTTCACGTCATAAAGAGCATGAAACCCCATTCTATAGATGAGACCTTAATACTTTTAGTTACAGAAGATTCAGTCAAAACAACGTTTAGTGAAAATTATATAAGGGCATTGACTTAATACCACTCTCAAACGATACAGTTACTCGTCGAAGCAATAACATGGCCAATAACTTGGAAAGTGACCCTACCAGCAAAATAAAAAGAAAGCCTGTTTTATTCACTGCAGATAAACGAGACAACAAAAGCTTTGAATGATGAACACTTGATTTATTATGTCAGGTACGAATTTAACAATGGCATTCATGATGATATATTATAAATGAATATATGCAAAGATACGAAACTGAGTGAAAAAAATTGTAGACTTTTGTCGAATGGGTTCGAGCGCTCCCCCTCAGGATTGTGACAGTTTTAGCTAAAGATAGAGCTGTGGCAACTGATGTTGCCTGGACCTATAGTTTCCTTCACAAAGAAAGCCGACAAAGTTATGTCATCTAAATCCAAAACTGTGTTTGAAGACAGCCTTAAGATAATCAACTTTATTAATACAACGCTCCTGAATAGCAGAATATTTTCATTACTTTGTGATAACATCTGTAGCGAGCACAAACAGCATCTTCATTTTGAAGTTCGCTTGGCTTTCACGAGATAAGGTACTCACAAGGCGCTTTGAATTAAAAGAGTAAATTCTACATTGTAAACGAAACTAATGGTTTACACCATTTCTTGTTTATAACATGTGGCTAAGCATATCACGATACCTTTCAAATGTGTTCTTGAAACTAAATAAACTAAACCTCTGCCTACGAGGTAATTCTTTGACGCCTATCAATGCCCACGAGAAATTAAAGAAAACTTGTTTTATGAATTAGTTGTTCAAAACAAAAATATGTTTCACTATTTCAACTTTAGAATCTTTTTCAGTGGAAAATGCTGTAGTTATTGGAAAAAAATTATTCAGTGACGTATGTTTGCACTTTGAAACACTAAGGTCACGACTTGAAACTTATTTTTTAATGCTTTCATGCGTTCGTGATACTTTGAATTACAATATTGAAAATAAAGAACTGTCATTAAACGACACAAAACACAAACGTTAAATTGAACTCTCTATGACACAGGACATAAAATGAAATTCTAAGCAGAAAGCTTGGTTAATTTCTACATCTAAAATCGAGATGGTGTACATATTGATCTCAGATTTAGGCTTAAAAGTTTATATCTAAACATAGAACAACTGTACAAGAATTAGTACTCTCATCCATCTTATAATGTTACTACTAATATTTATTTTATTACACAACATAATGCGAGCTGAGGCTTTTATAAACTATGTAGCTTATCAGGATCCTCCGTCTACAAACTCAAAAATTAATGGTGTTATTGAAAATCTTAAATCTAATAAAGCTGCTGGTCTTGATTCTATTTTAAATGAAATTCTGATGCAAATTCACAGAATGTTTCCAAATTTGTTTTCTAAAATTTTCAATACTTACCTGAAGCTTGGTTCATTTCCTTAGCATTGGAAGAGGGCAAATGTCATTTTAATCCTTAAGAAAAGTGCTCTTCACATTCCGCATTTAGATAATTTGATATGCATTAGTCTTGTTCCCACTTTAGGAAGGTATTTAGAGAATCAGTTTGATAATCACCTGGGCCATATATAATAAAAATCTGTCAAAGAAAGCACAGCTGGGTTTTATTCATAAGAGCTGTGAAGATGCTGTTCTGCACATAAGACATAGTAGATGAAGATAAGAAGAGGAATTTACTCGCAATTCTAGTGTCCTTTGATATTAAAGGTGATTTTGACCAAGCTTGGTGGCCTGGGATACTTGCCTTTATAGAATGAGCTGATGTTCCATGTAGTATTTTCGCCGTATTAAAGATTGTGCATGACAAATCTGCAGTGCTGTCCCTTGATCATGTTTCTACTTTACTTTGGAGAGAGGTTACCCTCAAAGCTCTGTTTCTGAACCCTTACTGAGGAATTTATTATGAATTATCTCACTAGACTCTCATATTGCCCGGACTGTAAAATAATTGCTTTTGCTGACAATCTACTCATTTATTTTCAGGAAAATGTCCCGATACTCTTTTTATATGGCTCAGAACACCCTTAATGAAGTTTCAGATTGGTCTATAGGGCAGAAATTGGTGTCCAATCTTAATAAATCTAAAATTATTATAATCAACAAAAAGCATGTCAGTTGTACAAAACTGGCAATTGTACTTCTATAATATTTTACTTGAAAAAAAGGACTGAAATTAAATATTTAGACACTATTCTTGATGATCAACTTGCTGAAAACATTATATCATGTATTTATCCAAAAAATTTTAAAATATACTTACAGGGCTTCATTGTGTTTCTTGCAATATTTTTGGTTTAAAATTTAGAGTTATTGGTTTGATTTATGATATGAGTATTGTCCTTTTATTTGTTTTGCTTCTCAAGTGTGAGGAACAGCTTTAGAAAGATTATTTCAAGTATTCTTCGCAGAATTCACAGAAGAATTTTAATAATAGTTGTACCTAGCTATAGAACAGTTAGCTATGAAGCCTCTTTCGCTATTGTGGAGTTCTCCCCCCTCTCGATATTCTTGTTTCGCATGACAAAAAATGTCCTTTCCTTTGCTTCTAAAACGTGGGGAACAGCTTTAGAGAAGAAGGTTAATTCCCGTCTTTTTCACAGAATTCAAAGAATTTTACTAAACGTTGTGCGTGGCAATAGTCCAACTGGCTATGGAGCCTGTTTACCAACTACGGGGTTTCCCTGATTTATTTCCCTGATTTTTGCATGATAAAGAAAATTTAACATCAGCAAACTTATGTTCGATACCAACGTGTTGTTTGAGTATCTTTTTGACTCTGCTGATCGTTTGCAATTCAAACTATAAGTTACAACAATTCCTTTGAAGATAATTTCCCAGTTGTATGTTATACAGACGGCAGTAAAATAAACAGTGGGGTTAGACTAGCTTATATTGCTTTTTATGATGATCCTAAACTGGAACATAAAAACTTCAGAATTCTCAATGAATGCAGTGTTTTCTAAGCTGAATTGCTGAGCAATAATGAACCAATCAAGTGGATATCTAATCATTGTTCTTTAAGTAATAATTTTCTTGTCTACGTTGATTTTCTTTCATCCTTATATTCTCTTACGAATATCTTCCTCTATAATATAATAAATTTCATTTCTCAAGCTATTAAGATCTTAATAATAAAGGTGATTACGTCATCTTTTCTCATGTACATGGGCACACTCACAATCTAAGAAATAAAAGGGCTGATTATCTGGCAAAGTAAGCCACAAACCTTAGAGTTAACACCCCAATGACACTTCCTAAGTTATTCTTCAAGAAACAAAATAAGGGGAAAGCAATTCCAGAATGGAATGAATTATACAGAAATTCTTCTACTGCCACTCTGACCAAAATTATTCCTTAAGACTCATTAAGAAACATTTTTT
Source organism: Stegodyphus mimosarum (assembly GCA_000611955.2). Lineage (NCBI taxonomy): Eukaryota > Metazoa > Arthropoda > Arachnida > Araneae > Eresidae > Stegodyphus > Stegodyphus mimosarum. Next base: position 340,510 of record KK117421.1, on the reverse strand, counting down.
CTGCAATTTTGAAATTACTAAATTTTTAACTGGACACACAATTTTATTTTATATCTGAAGAGTTTTGGGCCACCTGATACGAGCTTGTCATCTTAAGGGGCGGGGGAGTGCAAAATGTCGAACATATGTTGTTCTATTGTTGAAAGCTTGCGGAAGGAAGAAAACTCATTTGCCAGTTAAATTCTTTGAACATTAAGTTTCCTCCACCACTCTATAAAATTCGTTCAAGATAAAATGGCATTCTCTTTTTTCTGTATATTTACCTCTTACGTCTCATCTGTGAATTTGCAACTTAATATTCCCACTCGAAAAAAGTTTGAGAAACGAATTCTATCCAGTCTAGAATTTCGGCGAGTTGCCATTTGTCATATAACAATCCTTGCTTAAGATTATCTCTGTCTTGGCACAATCTTTTGGTTGTTGCTCTTCTATTGTACTATATATCTGTTAGTTCTTGCCTTGATTTTCTACTGTGTTTGATTCACCTGAATTAGATCCTATGGCGCTTTAATCTAACCTGCCAGTGGTGGACACAAGTCTGAGCGTACATTCAAAGATTTTCATTTCTAAACAGCCCAATTGGGATAATTTTTTAAACTTGCTCTAAGTTTCTCTTTAATTTTATTTGTAATATGCATTATAATATTTATATAAATGATAACAATGGAACTGCCATTACGATCAAATTTTAATTCGGTTTAAAAATTATATGAACCTGTGTCTTAGTTAATTCTATCTCAATATTTAATGTTAAATGTTGAGTATGCATTTCTTAACTCAAAACTTAACCATTTCCGATTTTCAGCTCTTGACGTTATGTTCAAGCTGATAAACTAAGGAAGATCATTATGTTGTCAATTCTCTCTCAAATTTGGTGGCTTCCTCTAAAAATTCGATGCCAGGATTTTTTAGCAATATTTATGGAAAACACTTATGTATGTGTATACAGTAGAAACTTTTGAAGTGGAGAAAGACACCTTTTGCTGCTCTAGACGCTGATTTTCTGAGTTATGCGAGATACACGCATACGTACGCACGTACAGACACCACGAAAAAGTTTCTTCTGAATCCATTTTAAATCAGTTTTATAAAGCTTTTGGGGAAAAAGAAGCCTTTATTCTGTCCCTACGCAGAGATGTCAAACAAAAATATCGTTAAATTGCATTCGATTGGCTGTCAAAATGAATATTTTCATTGAACTATGATACCTGGAATTTTTCGTGATTACAATATTTCCTTTACTTCGTACAAGGAAGTAAAAATAGCATATATTTTGTGATAAAAGTTTCCGGTAACATCTTATTATTTTAATGACAAATACCGTCTGCGAATTTTAAGTATTTTTCTTTCAAAATGTCGCATATAAACAAGCTGTGGTTTGAAGGATATGCTTTTCCGCTTTCCGAAGAGGAATATTCTTATTCCAAAATTCATAAACGTTGTTAAATGCATGGTATCAAAATCTCTAAGTGCAAAATTATTATTAGTCGAAAAGAAAAACCGTCAATCATTACTTCTACACGGAAACTGCCAAACGAATATCTAACAAAAGTACGTACAGTTTCTAATGTTTCTATAGTTAAATCGCTGGTAAGTACAACAGCTAATTCGCCAACGTAGAAATCAATTGCACAGTCTTTGAATATATCTAAAAACACTAAGCAAAATAATAAACTAAGATTTGCAACTTAAAAGAAAACTAAAAAAGGCACGTGGGCTCAACGCAAAACACTTCGTACGAAACCCTGTATGAAAACTATTTGGTAGCATATACATGGAAATACACTATGGCCTTTGATAAAGCATGGATTTACCTAAATAACTGCAACAGGAAAAGTCTATTAATTAAAAAGGTATAATTAATAGAAAACGAAAAGAAAAAATCTGGTGTGTACACCACATGACTTCCTTGTACAGAATATTAAATTATACACCATTTTCCTGCATTTCATTTAAAAATGTTGAATTAACAGTTAACGAATTTTGAATTAAATCTACTTTGTCGATAGCGCATAAAACACAATAGAATAAATGCACTCTTTAAAGTTCGCTATATTTATTAACCATAGCCATACTTCGGCGCTAGGTTCACTTAACAGCGTTACATCTCAATCATTTTATAATTCAAAGTGAGCAAAAATTGTAGCATCTGAAGAATTATCTCAAGTTCTATTCAAATACTATAACAAATCTAAAACAATGTATAGAAAAAATTAAACAAATAAAAAAGAAACAGTTTTTCACAGACGATTCAGCGCCGCTTGCCTAATGCGCATGCGCTACCAATTAATTCAGTTCTCACTTCGCGATAAGGCAGTAATGCATAAAAATTCAAAATATTTTCACTAAAAATTGAAAGATATAGAAAAACATAAAACACCAAGTACAGTTAAAACAATTTAAAAAAACCATTTTTACGATTAAAATTACAACTTGTACGCAAAAAAAAGCTAATAACTTAAATGATAATTCCAGAATGAATCAAGCATAATTTTAACACGCAATAATAAAAGAAGACGTTACTTTGTTGTTGCGAAGCTTAGTTTCTCTAGATTGGCAACAAATCCGCTATTCTGCTAAGCTTCAAATGCAAACAAATATGGCCGCTATCGTAACCAAAAATTAGGCTTCGCCGCACTTAGAAAACTTTGAAATTTTTGGTAATTCCACAATTATTGCATGCAGGTTAACTAAGGGCATAAAAATCTTAACCCAAAGATAAGAGCAACATAATTCAATCATTTTTAAAGCAAAAAATGTTCAATTTACAAACTTATAAGAATAAAGAAACTGGGCTCACTGAGCCGAGTAACAGAGTGGATATATATATACTTTTGGTGCGGCTGATTGCAACCAAAATGCAAGGTGCGCATCTACATGTTATAGCAGTCCTATATACAAAATTTCTACTTTCTGAGACTACTCGTTTTTGAGTTATGCGAGATACATACATACATACGTATGTACGTACAGACACCATAAAAAATCTCTTCAGAATCCATTTTAAATCAGTTTTATAATGCTTTGGGGAAAAGAGTCCTTTATTCTATCCTTACATACGGATGTCACGCAAAAATATCGTTAAGTTGCATTCGATAGCGGTCAAAATAGATATTTTCGTTGAAATATGGTACCCGAATTTTTTTGCGATTACAATAGTTCCTTTTTACTTCGTACAAGGAAGTAAAAATGGAAAAACCTGATTCTGTCAATGCAAGGAAAGTTTCAATAAGGGGTTATGATCATTGCAGGATTCTCGTACTGTGGGATTTCCCTCGAAAAATGAAGACTGATGCAGGTATTACATATATACATTCTCGACGTATTCCTGCCTAGTCCCCTACTGTTTCACCTTTGGACTATTGCGCCTTTGGTCTCTTGAAAAGGGCTCTTTCTAGATGCAAGCCAGCCACGATTGATGGACTGTGGAAAGTAACAGAAGAGGAGGGGAAATCCAAACACCTGAAAGTTTTATGAGAAGCCTTTCTATCATGGAAATTACGCTGCATTGTTAAGGTCCAGATTAAAAGACTATCAAATTGAACATTAAAAAATACTCTTTGCATTTAAAATACTAATTAAATGGCACCGCAATCGTTCCAAAAATGTATAAACACCCTCTGTACAAGTCCTTCCTCATACTTTAATAATATTTTGCTCTTTTTAAAGAAGAAAAATGAGCGTTCTCCTAATTTGTTTGAAACTGGCGTAGTTAACAAAATATTAAAAATGATTTCGAAATTTGGAAAAGTTGCTTTCATATATAATGCTCTTTTGAATACATTATTAATTGATCGTATGTCTTATTCATCTAAAATAGTTAAAAAACTGTTCCATTTTATCTTTAAAATTACTTGATTCAATGTCTTATGCGTTTCTGCTAAATAATTAAAGCAATTTTTCTTTCTTCTACATACTCTGTAAATACGAAAAAAACTCTAAAACTTCTAATAGCATTTTAATCGGTTTCCCTCCCTTTTGTTCAGTTCTGCTATTAAATGATTGAGTTTTAGGCAGAATATGTTACGTAAAAGAATTACTTTGGATTTTTTGGACATGTTCGCTAACGATCATCTTTAAATGTTTTATCATTTAATTCTTTAATTTCTGATTCGATTTCTTTGAAATTATGTCTTAGTTTTCATTAATAAAATTTCTACACTTTTTAATAATGACGCATGTTTAATAATTATGTAGTCAATAGATTTTAAAGATTTATTTGTTGCATTGATCGTTTGCAGAATTTTATTCTATAGGCTGTTATTACAACAGTTTCATAATCTTTCATTTTTTAAGTAGTAATTTTGTTTCAATAATAATATTTCTTTCTTCTTTTGCGAAACTGAATATCTCATCTAATGTTCTTTTGTATTTCTGTGGCCACAATTTAACGTTAAAACGGCATTATCTATAGCAGACTCGTATTTGGCGAATTTGTTCTAATGTATAAGAATTTTTATCTAATTACTTGTACGAAGTGTTTTATCAAAAATTCGATGCAGAGGGGGAGTCTTTTGCACAAATAAAAGATGTCACTTCAGTATTGCCTATAAAGCTTCAGTATTGTCTCATAGCCAATTTATAATATTATTCACATAAATTAAAAGGGAAGAATGTTTCTAGCCCAATGAAGTTCTTCGCAAAATTGTGATGAAACTAGATGCGAATATTTTAACGCATTTTTAGCGTTTAAAAATTTAGAAGTTATTTGCCCAAAAATGCTTTCGACATACCAAGAATAATTAAATTATAAATTAAATAATGTTACACACTAGTAAATTACAAAGTAATAAATGACAGGAAAGGGAAAATAACAACATCGAAATATTCTGATTTATTTTTTAACTGAACCGTCGAGAAAAGCCAAGCACGACCGCAAAACTTTTAAATTTGAGAGTAAATATATGCGTCAAATTTTGTCCTACGACAGTCAGACGTTTTGTTTTATTTTTTGTAATGCTTTACTAAATATATTTATAAAGGAGATAGAACCATATAAAACATTATGTTTGCTAATTTTTACAAAACCGATTTTTTTAATTTAAAAATTTTAAAGCATATATATTATGTCATTAAAAATATTTTTGTAATTGCAAGCATAAGACTATGAAAAACAGTTGCGAGAGTAAAAGAAGAATAAGGGCGTTTATGAGCATCGTTTTGCTTTAATAAACTAATTGCTTTAAAGTACAATATTTCATAAGTTATTTTTGAATACTTATACTATTTTATTATAATCATTTATAAGCATCTACGTATACTGTAAATGCTTATAAATTATTATTACAAGTCATTTGAAAGTATAATAAACTATTCGCAACGACTTCATCCTTGAATATTAAACCGAGCTCAAAAACGTTCCATTCAAGAGTTTACACACGGATGTTGTTAAAATCATCAGACATATTTCTTACACGGTTTGCTTACATGGTTAACTTCTTTCTCTATTTGTTTAACTCTTGATATGAATTTTAGATCATATTTCCCAATTCGAATTTCTTGAACTTTGGTTTAGCAGTATGTATTTCGATGACAGTATAACATTTCGTTTAATTTGAAGTGATCCACCTGGATTGTAAGCAACCATGTTCGAACACTAGCAAACAACTCTAGCAAAGTCTATAAAAAGTAGGGACGTCACATTCGAATCCTCCGATCCAACAAGTTAATTCGAGGTTCAAAAACTCGAAGCCTTGCCTCCTTTGAGTCGTTTATATCTTCCGAAACCTAATCTGAAAATTCTTTGTGTGTTTTAATTCAAAACTTTATGAAGCTTTATTTTCGTCCGTAGATAAGCTTATTTAAAGAAGAATGTGACAGATACAGTGTAAAAGGTTTGGATCAAAGTCGTGTCTAGACTTTTGTTCACCTGAGGCAAAGAGGGAAATGTGTAATTTTATATTTAGTCAAATTAACTACAGTGAATTCTTTGTGTGGACTATCTCCTTTAGACGATCCCCTCTGAAAGTGACTAGTATTTCTGAGAAATGTAAATAAACATTGATATTGAACATCACCTTTCTAAAGTAATCACCACAATCATCTGGAGATGACCGTATTCATTTGGAACACCACAACTGAGCCATGGGTGATCATGTTAAAGAGAATCCACGACATATTAACATAGTTCATATTATACAAAGGTAATTAGTTTAAATCAGAATCCTAATGAATTTTTATCTGAATTTCGTAAAGGTTTATAATTTCGTAATGGTTTATAATTTTTTTATAATAAACGTTAATTTATACCTTTTTGCTAAACATTGTTGAAATAGTACAAATAATAATCATACTCCTAATAAATTTTTATCCGATTTCATAAATTCAGAAAAATGGTTTATAATTTTTTAAATAATAAACGTTAATTTATGCTTTTTTGATAAACATTGTTGAAATAGTACAAATAATAATTGCTAATATAAAATATTGCACTAATTTTTAAACGCTTATTTTGCTCCTTTTTTAGGAAACAAGATCGATCAATAATTTTCTCAAAACCTATTTAATGAGCGAATAGGGAGAGAATAGCCATGTTTGAATAGCGATCACTAGTAGCCATGTTTGGAAATTCTTCTTCGAAAAAATGAAGAGCTTGCATAATTACTCATTATTATAAATTTGCTGCAGCTTCTTTCTTCACTAGCAACAACTACTTTCAAAGCTAAAAACATTTTAATGCAACTTCTGCATACGAATATGTTTGAGGTAAATTAAATCTGGGAAATTTTGTTTTTTAAAAGACCTAAACTTTTCAAGACGCAAGAGAAACACGCCGACGTGGAAAATAAGACAGGCAAATCGGCAATCTTGTATTCGGCGTAGAACAGATTACCCTTCATCAGGAGCAAAAAATTCTGCAAAAGCAAGAAAGCGAATGTCGATCACATTTATACCCACAGGCGACCAGTGGAAACATCAGAATATCATTCCTAAATTTATACAAGTTAAATGTAGTTTCAAATCTTCTGTTCACATTTCGAAAATTATGCATAAATTCAAATTGTCACTACTTCGTCACACTATAAGAAACACGCGGAAACGTGCTAAAATTGAACATGAATTATATCACCTTCATTTAAAAATTGCCAATTCCTTTTTAAATTTTTCCTCATTTGATCATACACTGGTGTGCAAAACTTAAGCAACAGCAGGATTTTTTGCCATAACCCCGCGAGAAATCAACTGAGAGACATGAAATGCAGAAATGAAGTACGTAAAGGATGACGAAAGCATCGGGGCTGAAAAAGGAATACAATGCATACGGTATGGAATCAAACAAAAACAAGCTTTATTGAACGCATAGTATCGTGACTCATGATTGTCTATCCAAGAGGAAGAACAGCAAGCAGATGTTCCTTAATATGGGATATGCCATCCCCTCACTGCAATGGTTGCTTCGCACCGTCTCCGCATACTCAGAACCAGCTGGTGAAACATTTCTTGCGGTAGGAGTGCCCATTCCTCAATCAGCATCTGTTTGAGTTGTTGGGTATTCTTCAGAGGCTGTAAGCGTGCTGCAATGCGTCTCCCCAAAGCCTCTCACACATGTTCGATGGGATTTAAATCTGGGAAGTACGCTGGCCAATCCATTCGAGTGATATCTTCACTTTCCAGCAGCTCCTCAACAGCAAGAGTCCGATGTGGCCGTGCATTGTCATTCATAAAAATTAAGTCTGGGCAAATGGAACCTCGGAATAGATGCACTTGGAGAAGGAGTACCTCCTCACAATAGTGATCCCCGGTTGCAGATTCTCTGTCGAAAACGTAGAGCTCAGTTCGCCTGTTCAGCATAATGCCTCCCCAGACAAGAACTCCAGGACCACCGTTACGGTGTCTTTCCTTGATGTTACTGGGATAAAACCGGGTCCGGACTTCTCTCCAAATCAAAACGCGTTGAGAATCGCTTCTGGTACTGAACCGATTCTCATCCGTAAAGAGGACACGACTCCATTGATCAGTTATCCAGTTTTTGTGCTCTCTGCAGCACTGTAAACGGTGACGTCGGTGGCCAACATTCAACGGGAGGCAGCATTCAGGACGACGGGCGAATAGGCCCCTCTGTGAAGGCGTCTGGCCACAGGTGACAGGTGACGGAGGACGGGGACGCCTGGTATCTAACATAGGTAAACAGGCATATGTCCCGCGCCCTCCCCTACCTAGAGGCAACAACTCCCTGGGACCCCAGGGCCGCACAGGGAGTTTATTTTGATCTTAAATTAAAGTTTACACTGCCATACAAGGGCTGATGAGGAATACATTGACTATTATGTTGGATTACAGATTTTAGATTTGCAAGGTATACATTACATCACATAACATACTGGTTACATATAGAAAGACACATAAACATAACACATAACATATAAACATACATGATATATAAACACTATTAAGGCGTCTGGCCACAGTAAACCGCGACACTTGTCGCCCCATTGCTGTACAGAGTTGCTGAGCAATGGCGCTTGCTGACTGCTGTCGGCCTCTTTTCGCCTGCAGGACGATAATTCGGTCATTACCTGCAGATGCCGTCCTCGGGCGGTCACCACCAACCTTTCTAACAGCTGTAACTGTGGTTTGGAACGCATTCCAAGCGCGCGAAACGACAGTTTTGTTGATTCCGAACTCTGAATCTACACTGATGACAATACGCCCCTCCTCCAGCTTTCCGATCATCCTTCCACGTGTGAAGTCGTCCAGGTGATTTCTTCTAGCCATATTTCACGAACTGACTCACTGGCACTTACAGCGAATATGTTGAATTGCGTCTCTGTCCTTCTTTTTATTCTACTGTTGAGCTGCGCGCGCCGACATCACGCGTTTTGTGTACGCTCACGTCGCCTCTGACGTTTCGTTACTGATATTTGCATACGCATGACGTTTCTACTGACTTACGTGTTCATTGTACTGATCTCCAGATCTCCTTTTCTACAGGGCCCACCAGCGGCCGAGCGGTAAAGACGCTGGTTGTTCGGTCCGAGGTTCGAATCCCGCGAACGGGCTGGCTGCATGGGCGTTTTCGTGGTTTCCCCATGTGTAACGTGTATACGAGTCAGTTTCCCTTAGAACGCCCTCCACGAAGGCATCCCTCCCCTTAGGCAGATAGCCCTCGTGGGCTTTGCCATAAATGAATAACCTAATAACCTAACCTTTTCGGCTTTTAGTCTTCAATTTGGATACGGCATCGTATCCTTTGGCCAAATACTTAGTTTTCGTATTTTCTCCTTTACTTTCCACCAATATTCACACCGTAAAAAATTGTTTCGAAGTCATCGATAAACTTAAAGATATTTCTCCTTTGCACTCTATTATGGTTTCGTTTCATGTTAAATCGCTGTTTGCTAACGTTCCAGTTGAAAGGGCACTAAAATGCCTTGAAATTAGACTTCGAGAATTCCATTTCTCACATATTGAAATTCAAGAATTAATTTCCCTCACTAAAGTCTCTGTGAGTCAAACTCACTTCGTTTTCAAAAATGAATATTATCGGCAAATTGAAGGACTAGCTATGAGTAATCCTCTCAGTCCTGTACTTGATGACATTTACATGTACTATTTTGATTTCAAATTATTTGAACAACTATCTTTTCGTCTGTGGATTCGCTACGTAGACGAAACTTTCGCTCTTTTTTATGGTGATAAGGAAGACTTACCCCAGATTTTATCTGTTATAAATTCAATTAACCTAGCCATCCGGTTCATTTTTGAGATTGAGTCTGATAATACACTGCTTTTGCTTGATATTCTTATAATCCGCAGTAGATCTAATTTCAGCACAACTGTTTACCGTAAACCCTTTTCTGTTTGTTTACCTCCCCATGCTAAGTCATGTCACCCGGCTAAGCAAAAAATGGCTTCCTTTTACTATTATGTATTTCGAGCTCTTAAAGTTTGTTCCTCAGAATCTCTCCTTGCTAAGGAACTCAATTTTAAGATCTGTTGCCCTTGACCGAAGATTTTCTCCCGTAGTCATTCGTAAAGCTGTTCGAAAGTTCTCATCGTGCTACCTAAAAACGCATTCTGATGCTAGAAATAACATTAATAACTTTGTTGTGCTTCCATTTCATCCTTCTATCAGTACAAAATTGTACGGATTTTACACAAGTTTAACTTTCAAGTTGTTTTCCCGCCTATAAATGAAATCCGATGTTCGGCTGTTAAATATTCTATTTCTGACTTTAATTCTTGAGGAATTTATAGCATATCGTGTCAGTGTGTCTTAAGTTATATTGACCAAACGAAAAGAGCATTAAAGTTTCGTACAGAAGAACATGAATCTTAAGTCCGAAAGGACGAAATTAACAAATCTTCAATAGCTAATCATAGTTGGAAATTAATCACAATTTTGATTTTGGTTCTGCCAAAATTATCCAGAAAGCTGGTTCTATTAGGGAATTGGATTTTCTTGAAGCTTATCACATTCACAAAATTTTATCCTATTTAGTCAATGACTTGAATTCCAATTCAGTCTTGCCTAATGCCTTCAAAATTCTACTAACTTAACCCTTCATTTTTCGTTACTATTTCTGCCGATAGATGGCGCTATCAGCCCTTTCCACTGGTCGTCTGTGGGTATAAATATGATCGACATTCGCTTTCTCGCTTTTGCAGAATTTTTTGCTCCTGATGAAGGGGGACCCGTTTTGCCCTCGAAATCGATTGGGATTTTACAAAATCTACGCCGAATGCAAGGTTGTCGATTTGCCTGTCTTACCTAAACTTTTATTTATTTATTAGTTCAAAGGGTCTTTGCCCCTGAAGGACTATTGTTTTCGTTTTGCGATTTTGCATCAGAAATATTAAATGTCGGTTCACTTTTCAAACTGTCGCCACTAAATATAGCAGCCTTGTATTATATTTAAAGAAATTAAATAATGAAGAAGGTGCATAAATGTATGCATGTTTCTCACACTGACATAAAATGACAGTATCTAGAGCCGTCGAATTTTGAATGACGTAATCCTGCTGCGAATATGGGCATCTGGAAGCCCAAATTTGAAATTTAGAATTTTTTTTATTATCGCTTTTGTAAAACTTTAACGAATTTTTGATAAACAAACTCAAGGATTTCAAAGCGAGCAATGGCAACGTTGTGCAAAAAAAATATTTTTATCTCCAACGCGTGAGACTGTGTATAGGAAATTCTAAAGATATTCTCGGTTTAAAATTATTTTGCAATATTATTCTTAAACTGAATTTTATGTTTTAAGTGGGAAGAACATAATATTTAATAAATAAAGGTAACATACAAAATGTTAAAAAAAAGCCCTTTTGGAAATAATGTAAAATCTGAAACCTTTCAGATTTCCCTTTTTATTTATTTATTTATTTATTTATTGCTTGTTTGTTTCCAGTATCGCTGAAATAGCATGACTTTTTGAATTAGAGATTTCTAAAGAAATTTTGCAGCATTTATATCATTTGGATATTAAAGAGCTCAGTTATAAGTTATTTCTTTTCATTCTTTTCCCCTAAATCCAAAAACATTAATTTTTCACAAGTTAGAATCTGAAGGTCGGAAAATATTTCGTTTATTTTTTATATCTCCATTTTACTTGCGAGATTGAAACATCTGTCCTTTTTTCATTTCTACTATGAAAGAATAGTTTTCTGAAAGATTACTTCTTTCATCTATGTATCGGATGCTTTTTAAGTATTTATTTACTTTATAAATATGTCAGATTCACTTCATAAAAACGGTATTTTATTAATATTAATTGTGATTGGCAACAATATTTAATTTCAGTTTGTTGTTATTCTAAAATGAATATGTTCTTTAAATTTATTGTTAGTGTGAGGGATTCTCTCGGCTTGCTTAATAATATTACATGCTGTAAATAAAAGTGTCTTTATTTGATAATCTTTCATATGTAACGTTTCTTTATTAAACAAATTTTATATTAAAGCCTTTCTGGAGTCTAGGGCTCGGAGGTAGATGGTTTCACAGCAAAAACCTTGGTGAATTTTCGGATTGCATCTTACAATCTAATAATTCTTAATCGAATTTATTAGCCTCCCTTTTAATTACTTCTCAAATTATGTCGATCATTTTAGCTTTCCCTCTTACGTGATTTTAATTTTAAAAATATAACTCAATTCAGCGATCGAATTTCATAGTTTTCAATCTAAAGTAAGACCATCTCTTGCGGCAATACAAGCAACCCTTCGAAGTACAGATTAAATCAGCGTACGGATAATGTCTTACTTGATGGACGACCATATGCTTTCAACCATCTTTCACAGTTCGATCTAAGACTGAAGCTGAGACAAATGAAGAAAAGAAGAGTCTGTCACATTCCAAATATACTGGATCAGTGTGAGATTTGGAGCCTCTTGTGGCCAGGAAATTATCTAGATATATTGTAGGTTTTGTCTGCTGATGATTGCGGTGGGGCATTACAAGCAGCGTTTTGTAACCCCTGGAGGTAGAGAAGCACTACAGCTTATGACTCATACATCGTCGTGCTGTCTCTGTGCTTCTTATACGAAACAGCTATCCATGGCGATGGCAGCACAAATCATGATGCCACGTTGTCGAACAGTATGGCGTTTAAAGTCGTAGAAAGACTAGATCTTTCTCCAGTCACCTCCAGGGTCAGACTTGTCTATTGAGGAAACAGAAGCGAGACTCGTCGCTGTACACTTCCCTGTGCCATACAGTGGTCTAAATAGTTTGTCTGTAATTTCAGTAGTTGGCGTTGATGGCTTTGTTGTAATGGGAGTCTTCATAAAGGGTAGCATGACAGTAAGTTGGTCTAACCCAATCACCTGAAAATCGCATTTGCAAATATTGGAGTACTCAAAGCTCTCTGCATATTTTTCACAATGCTGACAATTGTGATTTGTAAGATTTCTATCACATGCCTTTCGATATGTCTGTCCAAGAATGCTGACTTCGTCTATGTGTCCCAAAAACCTTGGCACGATTCATTTTCCCTTCCACAATCCATGTTCTCAAAATCATTTGCGTAATGGTCTCATTTAAATGTGTTTCAACTGCAATACGATGTAATAACCAACTATCAGCTCGCAGGCCTTAAACAAAACACTTCATGAAAACATCTTGTTGCCGAAGCTGACTTTAGAATTTTCCGCAAGCCCTTTCTTCGGCTACATGTGTCTTCTGAAACGGAACAAAGCTCGAAAACCGGATTTCGCATGACGACAGATAGTACCAATTATTGACTGATCTTACGTTTCCTTCCCTTTTTGCTTCCTTGTACGAAGTAAAGGAAGTATTGTAATCACGAAAAATTCCGAGTATCATATCTCAAAGAAAATACCCATTTTGACTATCGAATGCAATATTACGTTGTTTTTGCTTGACATCTGTAGGTAAGCACAGAATAAAGAACTCTTTTTTCCCAAACGGATTATAAAATGGATTCAGAAGGGATGTTTTTCTTAGTGTCTATATACGTACATACGTACTATACTATACATACATACTATACTATACATACATACGTACGTATGTATGTATGTATGTATGTATATATCTCGCATAACTCAAAAACCAGTAGCCTCAGAACGTTGAAATTTTGTACACTAGTGAAATAAATTAAGAGAATTTTCATATGTGATCTACTATCTCCAGAACTGCTGGACAGATTTTAATCAGATTTGGTGTGAACATAGGCTGATATAATATAAACAAGATAAACATTCAACAGTTATAATAGACACACTTATTCGTGTGTAGCGCTCACGGGAGTCTGAAGGTGTGAAGCAGCGGTTGCAGAAGACACAAAAGAAATGGGTTAATAGGGGGTATGGTTCCCTCTTACAGCCATACAGGCCTCGCAGCGTGATGTTATACTGGAAATAAGGCAGTTTATCAGTGCCTGTGGCAATTGGTCCCACTCATTCGGCAACGCTGTTTTCGGTTCCTGGATGGTTCTGGGAGGGGGCTGCGAGTTGCAATTGCCTTCCCCAGAGCATCCCAGACGTGCTCTATATGGTTGAGGTCTGGAGACCTGGTTGGCCAATACATCCGGCGAATATCTTCACTCCCGAGAAATTCGTCGACCAGAAGAGCTCTATGTGGCCTCGCGTTATCGTCCTATAAGATGAACTGCACCCCGGAAAAAGCGAACATAGGGCTCCAAGACCTCATCCCTATACCTCACACCAGTCACAGAGCCTCTGTCAAAGACATTGAGAGGTGTGCGGTCATCCAACATGATGCCTGCCCAGACCATTACACCGCCACTCCCATAATTGTTGATTTCGCGGACATTGGAGGGTAAGTAGCGGATCCCTGGGTCTCTCCATATGCAAGTACGGAGATGAGAATCGGTGTTTAGGCTAAAACAGGACTCGCCGGAAAACAGAACGGTCGCCCATTGCCCGTACTCCAATCACTCCGCTGCCTGTACCACACTAATCGGACTCTCCTGTCTGTAGACGTTAGCGGGACACAAACAGCCGGTCTTCTGGTAAACAATCCTCTCTCATTCAGTCTTTTGAAACAGTCATCGTGGTTACACGGGTTGCTGTGGCTGCATACAGGTCCCGAAAGAGCTGTAGCCCCTCTGTTACTCCTCGCTAAAATGGACAAATATAGATCTTCTCTGACCGTCGTGGCTCTTGGACGACCTTTCTAAGGCTTTGTCTCGATGGATCCATTATCCTGGAACTGTTTCCATAGGTTACACACAACGCTGAGCGTTAAATTAAACTCTCTGAATATCTTGACTTGCGAATGGCCTGCCTCTAGCCTCCCCACAATTCGCCACCTCATTCTATCATCTAAACGTTGGTGGTTATTCATTTTTACTGTTTCGATGTGAGTTTAACCGATTGCTGCAAGATAATGCGAAGAAATTCGCCGATGTGTGCTAGCGAACGCAATTCGTCTTACGCTCCACGAGCTTATAAAGCCTGTTGTTCTGCTGGCTTCGCCTACACAAACATGTGCGCTTACGTATTTGCCGTACAAGATTTGCATTTTTATCTAGAAGCAGTGGTTTTTCCTTCAGTTCAGTTCTTTTCATGCAATTCAATAAAATATGGAAATTCTCTCAATTTATTTCACCAGTGTATATAAGACTGCTATAACATGTAGTTATGCATCTCCCTTTTTGTTAGCAATCGGCCCCACTACAAGTACGTAAATATATATACCCATTCTGTTACTCAGCTCCGTGAGACAGTTCTTTTTTTTTCCATATATGCTGGTAAAATGTGTATTTTTTGCTTTAAAAAAATAATTGAATTATGTTGTTCTTATCTTCCGGTTAAGGTTTTTATGCCTTAAGTTAATCTGCATGCAATAGTTGTAAAATTATCAACAATTTGTTTATCAACAAAGTTGTTTAAGTGAGGCTAAGAATAATTTTTTAACCATAAGATCAATATTTGCTTACATTTGAAACTTAGCAGTCAGTTATGCATTTTCAGTGTCTCTCTCGAGTGAGACAAAAAGTAAACTTTCAGTTTTGTGCCCCAAAAGCTCTGCCTTCTTGCTGCTGGCTGAATTGCTTCTGTCTGCGTAGAAACTCTAATTTTAATTCTAAAAAAAAATTTATTCGTTTTAACTGTATTTGGTGTTTTATGTTTTACTATATTTTTCACGTTTTAATAAAGATATCTTGAGACTTTATGCATTCC
>KK117421.1:277396-318483 GCA_000611955.2 Stegodyphus mimosarum | reverse complement strand
TAGACATGTAGTCAGAGAACTCTGTGGGAAACTATCTTTTTCCCTTCTGTAAGATATAGCAATGTAACGGTTTACGCTATTCATTATTTATTTAACCACGAATGAATTTGTTGTTGAATGAATAGTTGAAAATGCAGGATCAACAACTCAGGAGAAAAAAATGGTATGATAAAAATGCCATAAAAAGAGAATTTAAAGAAGGTGATCTGGTTTTAATTTTGGCCACTTCTAAGGCAAATAAACTTTCGGTTCAATGGACAGGACCGGGCAAAGTTGAAAATAAAGTATCCGAAACAAATTATATCGTATCCTTACCGGGGAAAAAAGAAAGATCCCAAATTTATCATATCAATATGTTAAAGCCATATTATAAAAGACCTGAGGTAATTAATTACCTGTCTTGTAGCGAAGAGGGTTCTGACCAGATTGAGACTGAAATAGATTTTCCTAATATTGATACAAATCCAAACGTTTACGATTATTCTGAGGTTATTAAAAGTAGCAATTTGGAAGAATTATTAGAACCTACTCAAAGAGATCAATTGCAGAGGTTATTAAATAAATATTCGCAAAGTTTTTCTAACGAGCCGGGAATGACAGACCTCGTAGAACATGATATTGAAGTTATCAGTAATAAGCCGGTACGATCTAAGCCGTATCGAATGTCACATCGACAAAATGAAATTTTAAAAAGAGAAATTCAACGAATGCTTGACCTAAAAATTATTGAGGTGGGGGAATCAGACTACACTTCTCCTATGATTCTCGTAGAAGCTCCAAATAAGGACCCTCGACCTTGTGTGGATTACCGACGATTAAACGAAATCACACGTACCCAGTTCTATCCCTTACCCAATATAGAAGAACGGGTAGAAGAAGTTGCTTCTGCAAAATATATCACGGTTATAGATTTAGCTAAGGGATATTGGCAAATACCCTTAAGCCCTAATGCTCAAAGATATGCCGCATTTGTAACCAGTTTCGGCACTTACAGGCCATTACGGTTAAGTTTTGGTTTAAAAAACGCTCCTTATTTTTTTTCCAAGATGATGCAAGAGGTATTAAATGGATGCGAAGAATTTGCAGTTCCCTACCTGGATGATGTGGCTATTTTTTCAAAAACCTGGGAATGTCATCTCAAGCATCTGGAAATTGTGCTGAAACGTATAAGTAGAGCGAAATTGACCATTAAACCTTCAAAATGTCGTTTTGCTCAAAAACATGTCCTTTATTTGGGCCATGTTGTAGGCCAAGGGTACCGGAAACCGTCGGAAATTAAGACCAAAGCTATAAGAGATTTCCCAACACCCAAGACTAAAACGGATATAAGAGCATTTCTGGGATTAGCGGGCTACTATAGCCGTTATATTCCGATGTACTCAGCAATCGCCGCTCCGTTGACGGATCTTTTAAAAGGAAAATCAGTAAAGGGTGATATTCTGTGGAATGCTGAGAGCGAAAGGGCTTTCACGGAATTAAAAGAGAAATTAACAAGTTACCCAGTTTTATATGCACCCGATTTTACTCTTCCCTTTATTCTACAAACCGACGCATCTGATTATGGTATGGGAGTTGTATTAACACAGCTCACTAGTAACGGAGAAGAACATCCCATTATATTTCTGAGCAAGAAATTCTCCGAGGTAGAGAAAAAGTACTGCACCACTGAAAAGGAATGCGCCAGCATAGTGTTTGGTATAAAGAAACTTCACTATTATCTAGACGGGCAAGACTTTATTGTGCAAACTGATCATAATCCTCTAACTTGGTTACGAACTAATGCCAGTAATAATCCTCGCTTAATGCGTTGGGCTCTGGCTCTTCAGCCATACAATTTCACAATTATTCATCGTTCGGGGAAACTCAATAAAAATGCTGATGCTCTAAGCCGAAAAACTTGATATTATATTGATTTTATATTTTTTACTGTCTTGTATGGTTCTTCTGTAAATCTATATAAGTAAAAGAATGCATATTGTGTAATATTTGTCTAAAAAGGGGTAAGCTCTGTTTTGTCTGAATGTAATTAGTCATTAGTATTTTTTGTACACTAAGTATGTTATATTATTTGTACACTGCCCTCAATATAATTTCATGTTTAATCCATGGTACTTACACCTGTTTGATGTAAAAATGTGTGTTTACTGTAATTTATTTTATTAACAATATGGTGAACTCTAATGGTGGTAATTATGGTCCAGAAGACCCCCCCCCTCGGGGAGGGAAGGAAGCTGTGACAAACTGTAACAGCAAATGAATCATTAGGAAAACAACCAGCTGGATATTATTAGAGACTTCCTGTTTTGGACTAACTTTAAGAAACTCATTTTTAGAGCCAGGGTGTAAGCGATTCGGCCAGGAAGAATGTCCTGAAGGCTAATGGGTCTTTATCCCCTAATGCTTTTATGATGCCGACTTGTTCACGGCTGTTCGCTGTTCTTTTGTGAGAAGAGACGAAGCAGTGGAGCTGAATGGACATGTAGTCAGAGAACTCTGTGGGAAACTAGCTTTTTCCCTTCTGTAAGATATAGCAATGTAACGGTTTACGCTATTCATTATTTATTTAACCACGAATGAATTTGTTGTTGAGTTTTAAATAAATTTAAAAAGACAATCCTGTCTTGCTATTTTTCCATAAAAGCTCGGAAACGTTACACCCCTGACGAAGTGACATTGAAGTTGATTGAATACTGTTGCGTTCTTTTTTCTTTAAATTTCATTAAAATTTTTGAATTGGGGCAATGCTTGTTTAAAAGTTTTGATTTTAGCATTTTTAAATTCTTTGTTGCATTTATAGAATTATTTGAAATTTATTGATTATGAATTTCAATTTTTGGTCATTGTAAAAAGCTAGTTCCAAATTTCTTACTTTATGTCTTTACTTATATTTTTTTAGCAGTTTAATGCGCGAAAATACTAGGCATGTTTATATTTTGCTTTTAAAAAATTTTTTTGTAATTATATTTATATATATATATATATACTTTTGGTGAGGCCGATTGCAACCAAAAATGGAGGTGCACAGGTGCATGATATAGCAGTCTTACATACAAACTTTCCACGTTCTGAGGCTACCCGTTTTTGAGTTATGCGATATAAACTTGCACGTACGTGCAGAAGTTATGAAAAATTCTCTTCCGAATCCATTTTAAAACGTTTATGCAATCAGTTTTTAGAGGAAAAAGAGTGCTCTATTCTGTCCTTACGTACAGATGTCAAGCAAAAACATCGTTAAATTGCATTCGATAGCAGTCAAAATGGATGTTTTCGTTGAAAGACGATATCCGAAAATTTTCGCGATTATAATACTTTCTTCACTTCGTACAAGGAAGTAGAAAATCTGATACGGACGCCACATAACTTCCTTGTACGGAATATTAAACTACACGCATTTTTATCTGCATTCCATTTAAACTTATTTCCTACAAATTTATTAGAAATATATTGCTCATTCAATTAATTCAGTTCTCACTACGCGGCAAGGCAAAAATGCGTAAAACCTCAAAATATCTTCATTAAAAATTGAAAGATATAAAAAAATATAAATCACCAAATACAGTTAAACCAATTAAAAACCAATTTTTACAATTAAAATGACAGTTTCTAAGTAAAAACAAGGAATCGGCCAGGTAGATTTTTGGTGCACAAAACTAAAAGTTTACTTTTTTTCCTCTTCAACAAAAAGACACTGAAGGTTCAGGAACTGACTTAATTCACTATTCTGCTAAGTTTCAAATGTAAACAAATATGGCTGCTATGGTAAATTGTTGATAATTCTACAACTTTTGAGTGCAGATTAAATAAAGGCATAAAAACCTTTATAGGGAGATAAGAAAAATATAATTTAATCATTTATAAAGCAAAATATAAACAATTTACCAACATATAAGAATAAAAAAAACTGAGCTAACTGAGCCGAGTAACAGAGTGGGTACATATGTATATATATATATATATATTGCTGCCAAAAAGGGAGGTGCACAACTACATGGTATAGCAATCTCACATACAAAATTTCAACGTTCTAAGGTTACTCGCTCTAATGTTACATACATACGTACGTACGTACAGACGCCAAGAAAAAAAATCTCTTCTGAATCCATTTTAAATCAGTTTTGCAATTTGGTTGAGGAAAAAGAGTCCTTTATTCTGATCTTACGCACAGATGTTACACAAAAACATCGTTAAATTGCATTCGATAGCGGCCAAAATGGATATTTTCCTTGAAATATTCTACCCGGAATTTTTCGTGATTATAATACTTCTTACTTCGTACAAGGAAGTAAAAAGCAACACATACAATCTCTTGGCCCCTATATTATTATTAAAATATAGAAGTGATTTTATTCATATTGAAAACATTTTCTTTTCGGGTGTACATAGAACATATAAGTTTTGATTTGGCCGCAGCTGACTCATCTGGCGGAATCTTGGGGCACTCATAAAAGAATAACAGCAACCACGGTTATCATTTCTCTTAGAACAAGTTTAGTACAGTTGTTGCTGAAATCTCTGAAAACGAACACGCGCTTTAAATTCGTTACTCTTGAAACCATAGTTTTGCATCATATTAACAAATAAAGTCGGAAGCAAAATGGCTTCAAAGAGTGGATCATTGAAAAATGGAAGTGACTCTCTTATTTTTGAACGTTAAATGCTTCTCATCGCATTGCAGGAGTTGAAATTCAAAATTACTGTTGCAAAAATTTAATGGTGGCAAAGTTAATCGATTTGTGCACCTACTGACCTACAAAAATTGCTTTCAGTATTTCGCTAAATGCGTATTTTGTCATAACAACATATTATTAATGTCTGTGTTGACGATAACTTTATAAACAACCAAAAACAAGTCTCTTAGATTAGCTTTCGATAAAAAAAAATTGGGGGATAAAAATATTTATTTTATGATGTTTACTGTATCCAAGAAATATACTCCAAATGCAACTGCAACCGAGATCTACTTCGCTTTTATTACAAACAATACATTGCAACTTTATTTCCCCTCCCCTTCTACTTCAGCTACGCTCAGACTCCATCAGCTAATATACAGACCGAAAAAAAAATAGATAAGAGTATTTCCAGGCAAGATTTAACTCCCTATAAATTTTATTCCTCCGATGGCTAGAAGCGATGCGACAAAAGATTATTTTTAAAATACTCCTTCTCAAAATAAACGAAAAGTGGCAGTCGCTGGCTATAACTTCGACCTTCGTAGTGCACGCTGGGAAGGAAAAACAACAAAGAAATGGCGAATTTTGGAAGTTAAAAGAAGGAAAAAATCTCGACAGAAGATGCATTTTGCGCACTGGCGCCGCAGATATGCCCTATTTGATGCCCGGGCAGAAGATATTCCACTCTAGACAAGACGACGCCGGGTCTTCGATCGCGAGGGGGCGGTCGTCTTTTGCAGCAAGCGATCCCTCGCCCTTGCCAACAAAAGAGAACACATATCGCTCGTGGGGTTGTCCCGAATAAAGTATGCACTTCAACTACCAGCAATGAAATGCCGTCGGAAGCTGATGAGAAGGTCACTGATCTTTAGATGGGAGGAATATCTACATATTGTAAAAAGCTAACGTTTATAAAGGTTATAAGCATGCTAGACCCTGTCTTTGTATATCTTTATCCTTAAACTGCTAGATACGTCTGTGGCGTTTTCTTTCACAAGCAATATCAATTGTCTTTATTATTTTTTCTCTTTTTAGTATTACGGTAGAATCCTTATCATTCGAAGTCCTAGTACCATCTTGAATAACTGAAAATTAGTTTAAAACAAAGAGTATTATTACTTTAGAAAATAAACTATAGGCCGGGGCTTCTTAAATTTTTTTAGTCGCGACCCCATTTTATCACTGAGATCTTTTTCCCAACCCCAGGACCCCATAATATTTACGAAAATTTTAGTGGACCCCATAAGCATTGCGCAAATCCGACACACACGTAAGTGAAACTATCAATTTTTTCACTTATACTGTAATATACTACTGCAGTTTTAGATCATTTTGTAATTTTAAGACACAGAAAAATATGAAAATTTTAAATAAGTAACAAACGAAATGACAACGTCACGTGCAAAGCAAGTAAAATGAAAGTTTATATTATAAAAAGAATACGTCGAAACGTTTTCGTTTTTTCTTTGTGTTTATTGTCTTTATCTATTTTCAGATACATTGTGTAAAAATATTTGGTAATTGTAAAAGTATTATAAAAAGTTAAAGAAATATCAAACCTACTAAAAGTTTTGGCGACCCTTTGCTGTAAGTCTCGCGACCTCCACCCACAGTTTAAAGAACTCTGCTATAGGCAATTTTTTTTTTTTTGGCTAATTGTGTAGTACAACATCATTTTCAAAATTTTTCCTACTTTTGTGAATTTAAGTGCATTATGGTGTGTGTGTGTGTAAAATACAAAAATAAGTAAAAGATAAATTGCAATTTAAATTAGCAATAGTCTCTTAATGCTTAAATGAATTTACCGTCTCTATTAAAAAAATATCGATTTCTTTTGAGACTAATCCATGTCATACGAGTCTTATATAATAGTGATGATGCAAATGGAACTAAAAGGGCCAATGATAATTTTACAGTCGTATTAATTATCCAATCAAAATGCATTGAGAACCGAAACTAACTCAGTCTGAATTAAGATTTCACCCTGAACACAAGGCACTTGCTTCCTACACTTCGGCCTAGCTGGACTGCTGCCTGATGCTCTCTTTTTACTGCAAAGTTATCAAAAATGTAAATATTTTGAAATAGCCACAAAAGCGTGCCAAGCTGTTTGAGGCCGCAACATGTTTACTGATATTTAAATGAATAGTTAATCTATTTCGGCTGCCAGCTTGGTGTTCATTAAGGATTCAACATTCTACGTATCTATGCCACCAATATTTCTACAACATCAATAGTGCTAAATTTGCTTTCATTACATACACATAAATAAAAAAATAAAAAAAAAAATATTATGCACGGGATATTCAAAAAAGGTGGCTATTGCAGGCAATAAAGCTCTAAATATTGCTACATACATAATATAAAATCTTAAACACTGATATCTCGCATAAACGTCGAACCAAAAAGTTTATCAAAATAAAGTAGAAAATTTCAGAAACAGTTTCAGCGTTGAGTGTAAAAGGATTTTTGAAAATTGCAGAATTATTCAAGTTTTTGTATGGTTCCCGCTGAGCAAAATGCAAACTTTGCAGGTTTTTTTTTTTTTTTTTTTTTTTTTTTAACTCTGATCTTCATGATATCCATTTTCCCACCTTTCTTTTTCATGATATAATTAGAAACTTTTTCCCACTAGCAGTCAGAAGATCAGGAGTTCGAATCAAGGCGAGGTTTTGCATATTTTTCGCGTTTCCTGCTTCGACAAACCCAGGGACTCAACAACTGTTAAATTTTCATTATTCTTACGCCTACTGGTAAAATTCTTAGACATCCTTTACTGCTAAACTCCATATTACAAAGCAAGACTGTAGACTTAACCGCTTTTTCAATCTATACATATAGAAGAAATTAAATATTCCTCAAAGTTTTCTGAAAAGTAACAGGGAACAACAAAAGTAATTAGTTCCTTTTAGCGATTAATCATACTGGGAATCGTACTGTGTACAGTAACATATTGTGGCAATTTGATATGGAATACCCACTTTTAAATAAGAAGCCAAAACTTATTGTTTTGTGGAAATCTGGAACTTCAAAAATCCTGAAGAGCCACGATGCTTGATGTTTAGAAACATCGCAAATAAGGACCTGGAATACAACTAGAATCCGATGAAAAGGAATAAATACAGTTTTTTCCTGCAGGTAAATGTACTAAAATATTAGATAAACGAAAGGAAAGGAAAAGCTCATTCCTGGTGAAATTTTGAAATTATTTTTGAAAACATGCAAAGAGTTTATGAAAAGGGGTAAACAGGCAAATCAAGATAGTTCTGCAAAAACAGGAATAATTTGTAAAGAAAAAGCTGTTGTGGATCCAGAAACTTCATTATGACCAGACGCAAAAATGTGGAAATGCTAACTTTGTAGATTTGTATGTAATGTAACTATGGCAGTGTAACTTTGAGATAGAAAAGATGAATACAGATTTTTAATTAATATTTGTATATTAACTGGTTTACCAGAAAATCCGAAAACCACTGAGTGCAAGCGGACACTTCGAATGAAAGCAAAAGACAGATGGTGTAAATGACCAAGACAGAGATTTGTTGTCAAAGGATGATCGCAAGAATATGGGATTGATCACTCGAAGACTTTTCACCTGTTGCTCGTTAGAGCCCTGTGGTAAAGTTCGTTATAGCACTGCACTACTTTGGAATAAATCGAGTACACGCTAATGTGTATAATGAGTATACTTAAAGCACTGCATTTAGCAGCTAATTATAATCTAAACATGAACGGAATGAATGTTCAAACACGTTTTATGAAAGCACACATTGATGAAGAAATATTTTTGACAGAATGACCGCAAGATTTTGGTAATTTCTAACAGGAAAATTCTGAAGGCTTAGCAATTCCGGTTTACGAACTTACGCAAGTAGGACGAATGTGGAACCTGAAATTCCATCAAACTTTAAGAAAGCTTAATTTGAAAAAATAATATCGAATAATTGTATTTATGTACGAAAGGGGGATAAA
This sequence comes from Stegodyphus mimosarum, assembly GCA_000611955.2. Lineage (NCBI taxonomy): Eukaryota > Metazoa > Arthropoda > Arachnida > Araneae > Eresidae > Stegodyphus > Stegodyphus mimosarum. Next base: position 309,841 of record KK117421.1, on the reverse strand, counting down.
GAATATATTATCACTGCAATACATGTGGATGATTTAAGAATAATTACTAAAACTGAATCTTTGCTATCGTACTTCAAAAAACAAAACCCTCAAGAAAATTTTTAAAATGAGGGAGTTGAGTAAAATAAAATAGTGTTTAAGAATTAATCCTCGGTAAAATGGAAATGTGTCAACTAGGCACGGTGAATGCATAGAAGTTTTAATCAAGTATGGAATGCAAGACAATAAAAGTAAACGCATTTCAGCATTGCTAGAATCTTATAAGGCATTTTCTCTCTTATTTCGGCATGCCTTCGTGGTGTAACGGGAGCACAGGCGGTGCGTATTCGAGAGGACCAGGTTCGAGTCCTGGCAAGGGCATTGCTCATTTTTCACATCTCCTACTTCAAAATAATCTAATGACTTGACAGTGGTACACTAACTAAAAGGTGGTGGATGATGATTCTTCACCACCAGGATTTAACGATTGGGTCCCTATCCCGAGTCGCCCTTTAAAAGGGGGAACAAAATAAATGACTCTACATCCTAATATTAAAAAATAAAACAAAAATTGATAAACAAATTCAGGAAGTTGAAAAAATTTAAGCAGTAATTTCTCTCTGCATAAAACCCTCTGAGAAAGTACACATAAAAGAGTGAGAAAATTTATATGAAGCTTGGTTGAACTATTTTTAATGTACACTAACTAGATAAACTAATAGTCAAATTGAGCTGGAGGACACAATTAATTTCTAAAAAATACCTATTAATGGGTTGATCCAGAAACTTTTAAAAAAGTTCTTTCAAACTGTAGATAAATTTTCAAAAATTGATTTGGAAACGTATTGTTGCGGATTTTGTATTTATTTAGCTATTTATTTAGAATTGTAATTAAAACTGCTTTATTTTCCCGTGAAACGCAAACTACTTTTCATCGACTGGTGCAAGAGAAAGCTACTTCGGAAAAGTAAAAATACAAGAGTGCGTGCATTTAATATTTAATAAATAAATATCTCGTAATTGCTGTTGCCATCCAGAAAAATCGAGAAAATAGATTTTACCAGAATGTTCCAGTAAATAATTAAAAAACTTATAAAACCCAAATTAAAACACCTCAGCTTATCAGGACTCGTATTTCTTTACATCTGTTTGGCGAAAAGGACGTGTCCTGACTGGACAGTCAGTTGACTGCAACTATGTCCTATGGAGTGTAGCAACGCCGACAAGATGAGAAGGGTTAAAATAACCCTTTATTTTCTCCACGTTTTCACAGTCGCTCCCGCACTTCGGGATACAAAGACCAACCACTTGTGGTGTGAAAGTAAAAATATAAGACTACAAACTAAATAAAATTTAAATAAGAGCTAACTTTTTAATATTTTACACAGTTGACTAACACTGAGACTGGCCTTTTAAATTACTAAGCCTGTAGTACGCAAATTGCGGAAAACTACAATACGTCTTTAGCTTTCAAGAGGACTAAAACCTCTGGCCTTAAAGGCGGACATTAACTGATGGCAAACTCGCGTGAAGACTCGTGGCAAGATGGCTCACTCTCTCTCCTTCTACTACCTTCTAATACCCTCTTGGCAAAAAGCCACAACTTAAATGCTTAAGCGTTAGCAAGTACAATTTGCATAAACATATTCACGCGTTAATTCTGGCCGGAAGTGGAAAATAAGAGATAATAGTAAAGTTTTAAAATAAAATAAACCTTAGTCAAACTTATGGTTCTTACAAGCTCAGTTGCTGTTGTTTTAAGTGAACTGTTTGCTTACTTAATGCTGTTATTCGTTGTAGCGAATTCGTTGTGAGATTGAATTAGTTTCTCTGTTTCGAACTGAGTTCTGTTTAACGTTTGAGATACTGTGATATTGTAAGAATATCTCTCAGGAAATATTTCAGCGTTTTGTTTTATTTATTGTGAAAAGAATAAATTTTATTAACTTTTTATCGACTTGTGCATTCAATCCATTACGAAGCCGTATGCACGTAACAATGTGAAGAACTGTAAGCGATTTTGTTACTTTGCAGCTTAGCCGAGGAATATGAGGATTCCGAAATAGCGATAGAATCTTGCAATAAATTTTCCGACTTATACACTTTAAAAGTTAAAGGAAGGAAAACGATGTAAATATATAACGCGAGAAAATAGCTAAGTTCAGGTTTCTTTAATCAGTTTGTTAGAGCCGCAGAGGAAAAGGATATAAGGCAGCGAAATGCTGTAGATAGAGTAAAAATGCTCAAGGAATTAATCGTAATATTCTTGAACATATGTGCACATGGACATATGTGGTCCGATGAATGTTAAGTCATTAGAAGGTACTAAATATTTTGTAACTTTATGGCTGACAAACTACAAAATTTTACTATGTACATCCTAAGAAAAAGGGCAGAACCTTTCAAACATATAAAAAAGGCAATTTTACTGGGGGAAAAACAAATGGGAAAGCAACTTAGGATTCTGTAAAATGACAATATTCTTGAATTCACAAATTATGGATTGATTCAATTTCTGGAGAATGAAGGTACAAAAAGACAATTCTCCATTGAATACAGACTTCAACAAAATGAAGTTGTAGAATGCGACTGGTTGAAATTACAAATCTGTTATTCAAATCAATATTACCACGGCGATTATGGTTTGAAAGTATGCTAGCAATTACTTTCATGCAAAGAAAGTATTCAACAAAGTGTAGATAAAAACAAGGTGTTTGATCTAAATGAAAGCCTATCATATCTCATTTGAGAATAACTGGAAGGAAAACTTAAGTGTTAATCATTCTTATCGCGAAAATGAAATTTCTGTTACAGAGTGAAGAATATTTTCTTGCTTATTTAGAAGAAAACCAAACATATTGTTCGGAGTTCGTAAATATTGCAAAATCGTAAAAAAGTCAAGTAAGTATTGAAATGCGTGAATCAAAAATAAAGTACAACATAAAGCGAAATTATCTTAAATTGAATAAATGAAAAATAAAATCTCAAATACATATAATTTTATGACTTCACGAGAGCGAGTGAATTACAGAGATAGTTTGAAATGATAAGCTAAGAACGTACTTAAAATTGGTTCATCTTCTGGTTAGGTTATTTTAATACGGCAAAGCACAAGTGAGCTATATGACTAAAAGAAGGATGCCTTCATGGAGAACTTTATAAGGGAAACTGGTTTGCATTCATGTTATACACAGGAATAGTCACGAAACCCCAACCAGAGAGCAAGCCCTTTCGCTTGGGTTTGTACTACCAGCGTTTAAAGGTCTAAACCACTCGGCCGCTGATGAGGCTGTATCACTTCAGGCTTGATTGCCAATGGTTACAGATGGTATAAATGGTTATCATTTCATTTTTTACATGAGTCTTTAGAGATTCTATATTGCCTGAGGATGATAATGAAAAATGCGAAATAAGCGCAAAGCACTGCACTACGTGCGAAAGTAGTGCTGTACAACCGGTGATTTGATGAAGGATGTTGAACCGGTGACTCTATGTTGTCCAACCGGTGACTTGATGAAAGATGGAATATCTTTGAAATTATACGCATTAACTGTCTAACTATATTGGCTGGTAGGTTTACATCAGAACACGAATGAAATGAAGTTTATATAAATGGTTTAAAAGCAATTAAGTTCTTTGAGAGATATGCAAACACAAAGAAATTGTAATACGTACAGAAAAAAAAACTTGAAGTTTCATGAAAATGAGAAGTCACAAGAATGATCTTATGATTTACTTGTGGTCTTACTTCACCACTTGGGATCATGAGGCATTGTGATCAGCCTTTTAAAATGATGCGATACCACGGGATTACAGTCCGTGAGTGCAGCAATTGTAGAGAACTCAGAGGAGTAAGTTTTGCTATTGTTTTCATTTGTATAACTATTCTTTAATGACTTTGCTAAGTCATTAAAGAATAGTTATACAAATGAACTATACTGAAGTCATTTAAGATAATACGTACGTACGTACATACGAACAAATTATGGCGTATAGACCATAACTCGCTCTGGAAACAATAAAATTCTTTTCGCTTGCTTTTAAGAGTGAAAGCCCAAGCTGATGTGTCGTAGGTAAGTTTCGGCTTTATGAAGGAGACGTAGAGAATTCGTTTGCTCTCAAAGCTAAGCTTTGATTTCCTGTCAAACAAGCTGCATAAAGATATATAAGTAGAATTTGCTTTAGTGAGCGTATATTTAATGTGTTCCTTGAATATGAATTCTTCATTTGAAATGACTCCTAGAAATGTTTTTGAAGTGACGACTGAAACTGAATTCCATTGATAAAAATGTGTACCATTCTAAGTTCTTATTGTATTTTCTGAAGATAATGATATTACTTTTCAGCTTATTTAACTTTGCATATTATTTAGGAAACTAGCGAGAAATATTATTATGTTTGTCCACTGTATGATTTGAGTTGCGTAAACCATTTAAATCTGCCGTATCATCAACAGATTTAGCAACATACATTACTAGCGGGTCCTGAAGACCATTAACAAGTAAATTAAATAACTTTGCTAGAACCGAACTCTGGCAAAGATGCGTTTTCTAAGAAAAAGTGCATAGCGATTGCAAGCTTGAAAAGTGTAGATTAATGATTTTAACAAGCTGAAGTTTTTTGAGTTTGAAGATAGTCCTAGATGTCAGGCAAGTCACCGTCAAGTTTCTCAAAAATGACAAAGCATGCATTGACTAAATTCTTTTAAGTGAAGGTATTTGTAATTTTAACGTTATCAACTGGTTGATGAAATGTGCAATGGCTTCTGCAAAACACAAAATGTATTCTACTGATGATACTACATTTTTCCGCGTGTTCTACGAATCTTCCTTGGATCATCCTTTCAAGTGAGCAGCAAAAAAAGCAATTTGAAGCGAGGTTCCCTGTATAGGGAAACACCTATGGAATCTGTAGTTATCAGTATCTTTAGTGTCTTTCTCTCCCTGGTTAAGAGAAGCGATGATGATATCATGTTCCATTGTTGTAAGAAGTAGTACTATCGAAGACACGCGTTGAAAATACTGATAATTAAGATGATGATCTTTCTCGGAACTTTTTTATGGCTTTTTTTACCGAACCTACCTAATAATCCTGTTAATGTAGTCATTTATAGCCAAATTCCTAATTGGATTGTGATAAAACACTGAGTGTTTTATGCATATAAGTAATGGCGCAAACGTTAGCGGGAAAGATGAGACTGTGTCTCAGCAAAAGCAATCCCACAATCTCAATATTGAAATTGTGGGGTTCCTTACTTTTATCCTATCAGATTAAGTGTTGAGGAACCTAGTGGACTGCTAAGTGAATAATCTCTTAAGTTCAAGAACAGAAACGTAAACTCAAGAAGGGTTAATTGCCCTTTATTTGCTCAAGATAAGATTAACAGTTGGCCTCTTTCTTTGGGCATATAACAAAGCCTTCCCTTGGGCTTAAAATGTAAGAAATAAGAACTAACTAATTACTAACTAAAGCCTAAGCTAACACAGTTCTAAACTGTTTGGCCCGTAATACACTGCTGGCCACCCTAAATGCAGCACGCTGAAGGAAGCATGCAATTACCATGAAATTTACAACTTGCATTAGCGGAGCTGAGATATGCAAATGCTTAGAATTTCTGCGCAGACGCACATCACACGCGCCTGTGGCGCCGCTTCAAAGCGCTATTTATTGCTTGGAGTTTTCGACGTTTTCAAGTTCGGCAATTGTTTTTTTTTTTTTTTTAAACGATCAATTATGCCTCGTAGTAAACAGCGATCATCGTTTGATCAAGTATCCGAATTCGGCAGAGGAAGGATAATTGCCAACCGAGAGTGTGGATTATCTTTCAGGGAAATCGGTGGTCGTGTTGGCCGAAACCAAACAACTGTAATGCGGATATGTGACCGTTGGATGCAGGAGGGTACGACGGACCGACGTATTCTATTGCATCCATCTCAGTGCACCACTTCACGTGATGACAGGAACATTGTGCGCATGGCAGTGACGGATCGCTCAGTCACATCACGAACCATAGCACAGCACATTCAGTCTGTAACGCATCATCTAGTGTCTGCGCGTACCATTCGACGCCGTTTACAGCGGAGTGGTCTGTCCATTGCTGTCCGTAAGGCGTCCATTGTTTCTTCTACCCTTAACGCAGAACCACAGACGTCTCCGCCGCCAATGGTGCGATGAAAGAAGGATGTGGACTGCAGAATAGAATGAAATTGTCTTTACTGACGAGTCACGCTTCTGTCTTCAACAACACGGTGGTCGGATTCGAGTCTGGAGACACCGTGGAGAGAGGATGCTGAACATCTGCGTTATACATCAACAAACTGGTCCTGCACCGGGTATTATGGTATAGGGCGGTATTGGATATCACCCTCGCACTCCTCTAGTACGCATTGCCGATACTTTAACCAGCCAGCGCTACAACTCCGAGGTGTTGCAGCCAGTTGTCCTTCCTTACCTTCAGGGCTTGCCCACAACCATATTTCAACAGGATAATGCGCTACCACGCGTGGCACGCATTGTCCAAGGGTTCTTCGTCAATCGCCAGATTGAATTGCTTCCCTAGCCGGCTCGCTCTCCGGCTCTTCCGCCGATAGAAGACATGTGGTCCGTGGTTGCTGAACGATTGACCCAGATTACATCCCAAGTTGCCACACCAGATCAACTTTGGCAACGTGGGGAAGCTGCTTGGTCTGCTGTACTCCAAGAACACATCCACAGTCTCTTTGAATCAATGCCGAAGCGTGTGGCAGCGGTGATCTCCAACAATGGCGGCTAGTCTGGCTACTGACTCTAGAAGAAACCACACTTTACAGAAGTCTCTAAATTTAATCATTTGATACTTGGTCAACATGTTATCTACTAAATAAATGTTGTTGTAATATCTCTTGTCTTTCTTGGTGTTGCAATTTGGGTGGCCAGCAGTGTATTAAATTAGCCAGCAAACTACCAAAAGGCACGTAATACGGCCGAACGTAGTCACAGCTTAGAGAGACGTAGCCCAAAGGCAAAAGCGTGCTTTCAGGAATCCTAACTCTCTCTGCTGAAGTCAGTTGAACTTGACTGAAATACTATTCTCCTTCCCATTTGTACTTAACGCGATTCTAAAAATTGATTCTGGTAGGAAATTGTAAATTGAAGCTGGAAGGTATAGGAAAGAAGAATTAAATAACTGGTATAAAATTAAAATATACTTCACAAGATTAAAAACTAAAACTGGACATTTGGGTGCTTGGTAAAAAGTAGAAAAGATAAGCATTATTAGTAAGCTACTTTCTGTCAAGTTACGCAGACTGGGAAAAGAACCAGACCCTATTCTTTAATAAATTGTTAAAGTGAGACTTATATGCAGCAAGTACTCAGCAGTTTCTTAAGCTGGTTTTATTTCATCCCATCTTATGTGTCTTAGAAAAAGATTTTAACAGAAACAATTTTAGAAACATTCATAGAGACTTCAAGTATGATATCAGCATTTGTTTAACAACAATTGTTATGTTACTACTTCTAAACTGTCTATTTATACGGTAATTTCACCATGATTTGTTTCCAATGGCAGAACGAGTATTTTGCAAGAATGGCCGAGTCCATTGGTCGTTTTGTTGCCTTTTCACAGAGAAGTTTGCCCAGAAAAATTTACACCACAGGGAGTACGGAGGATAAAGAAGAAAACATACAAACATACAACCTTACGCGGAAGTCGAACACACCCTCTTAATTTCGGGATAGTAGTCAGCCTCTTCCTACCATTATACTGTACAGGGAGGTAAGCTGTTTATGATAATTTTAAATGTTCTTGCATATTTTGGCTGATTCTGATAGACCAGTGATTCTCAACCACTGTACCGTGGCACTTTTATGTGCCGCCAATTTCTTAAAGTGTGCCCTGAATTTATACGGTACACATGAGAATTGGTGAAATTCGGTTTTTAAGACATTATTAATAAGCGCGCCAATTGTTTTATCCAAGCCGATTTTGGTGCTCTGGAGAAGAGCGCATTTCGGAGCATTTTCCCGCATGTTCAGTATATAATTTAAATTAAAAAGTTCTGATTAAAGCATATGGGAGACTAGCTTACTTATCGGACACTTTCGTTATTTTTCATAACATAAATTAAAATCGTAGATCTTAACATTTTCTTCTGGTATGCTACTTCTGTGAGTATTAACCAGTACTTTAAGGTTTGCAATACCATAAGCCAATAGTTTACGTTTGAGAAATAGAAATACATTTTTATATCACGCCACAAGGATGAAAAATAGCGCTTCTTGCACGGTTTAGAAGGTGATTTATTTAAATTAGAAATAGCACTAGTGCTTGCTTTAGGTGTGTTAAACTGATTAAGAGAAGTGTCAAGTTTAGCTAATGTATGTTCATACCGTTTAAGTGTGGAAATTTCCTCACTTGATTTACACAGTCCAGTCACATTAATGTGACCATCTGTCAAAAGCCAGAATAACCACCTTTCGCAGAGCGGACTGCTGCGAGACGTGCAGGAAGAGAGTCACATAGGTCCCTGAAGGTGTTCTCTGGGATGTTGAGCCATGCCGACTCTAATGCCGTGGCCAGCTGCGCCAGATTACGCGGTTGAGGATCCATGGCGCGAACAACTCGATCGAGATGGTCCCACAGATGCTCGATTGGGTTTAAGTCAGGTGAGTTTGCTGGCCAGGGGAGGACGGTAAACTCATCCTGGTGCTCTTCGAACCACGCACGTACACTGGCAGCTGTATGGCACCTCGCATTGTCCTGCTGGAAGATGCCATCATCCTGAGGAAAAACAATGCGCATGTAGGGGTGAACATGGTCCGCAAGGACAGATGCGTACTTGTATTGATCCATTGTGCCTTCCACAATGATCAGTGAACCTAGAGAATGCCAGGAAAACATTCCCCAGACCATAATGCTCCCGCCTCCAGCTTGGACCGTTCCGGCAATGGTTGCAGGGTGGTTCCTTTCAGAGGTTTCACGCCTTATACGCCAACGTCCATCTGTCCGATGGAGCATAAAACGCGATTCATCCGAAAACGCAACCTGTCGCCACTCAGTGGACGTCCAGCTGCTGTACTGGCGTGCAAATTCTAGCCTTCGCCGTCGATGAACAGCAGTCAGCATAGGTGCACGAACCAGGCGTCTGCTTCGGAGGCCCAGACGCAGCAATGTTCGCTGAATAGTACTTTGGGAGACACTTTTGGTAGCCCCTTGGTTCATTTTGGTGGTCAGTTGCTCAACGGTAGCCCGTCTATCTGCCCGAACGCATCTCCGCAACCGTCGTTCGCCTCTGTCATCTATGGCCCGTGGTGCACCACATTTGCCACGTCGCTGATTTTGGACAGTCCCATTTTGCCATGCACGGTACACTTTTACCACGGCGGCACGCGAACAGTTCACAAACTCAGCCGTTTCGGAAATGCTTCCACCCTTGGCCCGAAAGCCAATAATCATGCCCTTTTGGAAGTCGGATAAATCGCTTCGTTTCTGCATTACGCCAATGATTGAAATGTTTTCCGAAGCCCTCACACACCCTTTATATACGCTCAACTGCACTGTGCTGCCACCTGCCTTCTGTGATTGGTTATTTAACTCTGACATGGAAAGTACGTGGTGGTCACATTAATGTGACTGGACTGTGTATTTGGCTTATTATTTAATGAAAGACATTTATTTATTTTGTAATAGCTGTTTAGCCTGAGTTAGATTTTCTAGTGTTGTTACCGATTCTCAGAAGCATTACCCTCGTGAAGTAATTTTAGAATTAAATTTGCATTTTCCTCCATATTCCTAACAAGCTATGGCCGAAGGCTAAACAAAACTTAAACTCACCATTAGTCAAGCTGGCACAGAATTTACCTATACAAAAGTTCCACACTCTTCTTAAGTAAAAGTCAAATACGGATCAAGTTTCAAGCTTCAGTTTTATTCAATTCCAACAAACATTCTCCTGGCGTTGCCACATTAATTATAAATTCAAGTATGCAAGGGCCGAAAGAAAATGTATTAAACTCAACAGATAAACTGCTGGGATTCCGAAAACAAATAACTTTATGGAAGAATAAAGCTCAGGAAGGCAATTTGGAAAAGTCTGAGTCAGTCCCAAAAGATTTTAATAAAATTAATATTGTTATTCATAAAAATGTTGTTGACCAGTTGACAACATTAGAGGAGAGAACTATTCATTATTTCTTAAATTTAGATATAAAAAATTTCATTGGGTTAGTAATCCATTTGTGATAACGAATACTTCTGTATTTGAATTAACTTTGAATGAAGAAGAAGAACTAATTTCGTTTTCTAATACTCGAGATTTAGTTTTAAAATATTCGGAAGAATCAATTAATTCATTTTGGATTAACATTGGATGCGATTATCCCACGATGGCCAAAAAAGCTTTAAAAATATTATTACATTTTCTACATCTTATTTGTGTGAATTCGGATTTTCAATATTAACCAACATAAAAACGAGACTGTTAAATGTAGAAGATCATATGAGAGTAGCATTGTCATTTTTTACGTCCAAATATAAATGAAATTATCAAAAAACATCAAGCTCAAATTTGTCATTAAAAGTATTCGTATTATTAATCCCTTAATAAACGTACTGCTGTTTTTCAGTATACATATTATTTTATATTAGCAATAAAATATTTCAATACATGACAGTACCAGCTATAAAGTTTAATGCTTTTAAATGGAAATAGTTGTATAGGGTGATGGCATTACGAGTTTTAAGAATTACATTAAATTAATTTCCATTATTGAAACATTTATTAGTTTTATTTAATTTTAAGCAATTAGAATAAATTTCTTTTATTTCAGTTTAGTTAAAATCATTAAATGCAGTTATACCATCAATATATTTCTAAGCATTTTTAAGAATATTGTGTTTTTTTTTTCGAATATTTAAAATTGTTAAAATTTTCTGTGAATTTTTGCTCCTTGACAAATAAAAATGAATAACAAATTTCTGTAAAATAGATGGTAGGAACAAGGATGTGTACTATTAATTTGCGAGTAAAATTTGTTATTACATTTAATTAATTTATTAAAACGTGCATAAGTATGACAGTTCGGCTAATTTTGTAGCTGAATGAATTTAGCAGAATAAATATTTCAAAAAATGAAATTAGACATCCATACATTTCTCTTAACTGAAAGAAATGTATACAGATTTTCAAAATCACAACACTTAGTATTCCAAGTGTCATATTTGTTGAGAATTTCTATTACAGTTTTGTTATTTTTAATTAACCGATTATTTAATGTACTTTTGATAACATTAAAGGTGGTGTTTTACCTAATTTATATAATTTTTAAATAAATTTAATTTGTAATGAATCTAACTGGTAATTTTTGAAATTTTGGAACATTATTGAAATTAATAAGCATGTATCTGACTGTATTTACTGAATAATTTATGTATCTTGTAGACACGTTAGGTATTTTTGAAAGCAGGAGAGATGAAAAATGAGAGATGCCCTCGCCGGGACTCAAAACACAGGCCTCTCGAAGACGCGCCGAGTGTGCTGACCGCTACACCACGAAGGCATGCTAAGAAGGCGGGAGAAATACATTATAACCTTAATACAGAATCGCTTCCTAAACACCTTGATGGAAACATTTTTTTTAAATGTTTAATGTTTTCAAATCGGAATCTTCACATGCTGATAAAATAGAAAGCATTATTGCTTGATGAAAATAGCTGCTGGAAGTTTCATACGCAATCAATTAAGTAAAATAAATGCATAATTTCCTATTCTGTATTTTTAATGTCTAATAAACAAAATCTTAAATGAGAAGTGTGTCATAACTGCTTAGCTTAAAATAGTTTAAGGTGTTAAAGTGAATTTGCATCTGAGTGTGATTGATCTGAGTGCAATTTTTATGCTTACAAATTTTATATATTGTTCAAATTTTAAATCTTTTCAAAACTTTTTGAAGTTTTGATCGTAAATTATTCTAGATATTAGAGACTTGAAACTGATTCCTTTTCTTTTTTTCCTTTCCATTAATTTTTTTCTCTTATCTTGTGTATCAGGCCTTCATCTTTAACTGTGAGTTTGTTTACTCTTTTCAGCCTGTTTATCCTCAACGGACAATTAAGATATGCTATTTACTGTGTTTTTTACTTTACAAATAAACATCGCAATAAACTCTTTCGCTAATCTGTTTTTTCCTCATCTCTCTTCCCCTTTCGATCTGGTGATTTTCAATTTCGTATCTATAATCATGACGTCACAAATGAAAAGCTTTAGTTTTCTGACGGTATAACTTAAGAGACTTTCAGTAAGTTAAAATGATTTCGGATTGGCTTCACTGCAAAGTACGTCAAAGCCAAGAAGATAGCAGAAGACAATAAAAATTAAAAATGCTTTTACTATAATTTAAAAAGTCATTGTATTTTTGAAGTACACCAAATGACTTCTACACGTGTATGTAATTTAAAGAACATTTCTCATATTTTCTCTAAATAATAATAAAATATTAAACCATCATGTAAAGCTATTATTATAACAAAATATTAGTAACTGTTCGTTAGTAATTACTAATAACTTTAGATCTTTTATCAACTGTTATAATTTAATAGGAATATTAACCTTAGTCAGTAACTATAAATGACTTTAAAATTATTATTAACTATTGAAAGTTTAAAAGTACTACTAAGCTAATAGCAACAAAATATTAAAGTATTATTTGAAACTATTATTTTAACTGTTATTATTAAAAACTACTTACACAAAATTAAATTTTCTAATACCGTTATTGATAGCTAACAAAAATTTTGTTTGATTTTTAAAAAATAAAAGTGTTACAAAAACGGAATGAGCATTATAAATATCTAAAAAATATTTCCAAATATTTACTGTAGCCAGGGATTGATTACACATAATTATGCCTTAAAAATTCGAAACAGTCTAAAAGGTATAATTAAGTACACAAATTAATTGTTTACTTCCTTTTTTACTGCTTGCTGTTGCTAAATTTCAAGAAACAAATACAATTGTAAGAAAAATTAGATTTACCCAGAAAAGAGATTCATTGCTTATAAATTGGCAAATAAATAATGTAAGGTTTTTACAGAACTGATATAAATATTTATCTGTTTATCTGTATTGTGAATTAATGCATATTTATTTTGCATTACTTTAAATTTATATCTATTTCTTTAGTACTGGAATTTTGTTCAGAGAGGTATGCTACTTTACCAAAATAAAATACATCTGAGGAATTTTCCATATGAAGAAAAGAAACTTTTATCATTAATTTATGTGAGAAACTTTTGAGCGTACCAGAGTTTCACACATATTCTCATGTCATAGCAAATAATGCATAAAATATAAAATAAGCTTAAAACCAAGAACGGTGTGATAAATCCACAACCCATATAAATAAAAAAAGCTATAACAAGCTTGAAAAGATCTTCTAATTTATAAGGTATTTCTCCCACCTTGTTAGCATGCCTTCGTGGTGCAGTGGTCAGAACATTCGGCGCGTATTCGAGAGCTCCGTGGTTCGAGTCCCGGCGAGGGCACTGCTCATTTTTCCTCTCTCCTGGTTCAAAAAAATCCTAATGTCTCTAGTGTGGCGCCCGAACAACAAAAAGGTGGTGGATGATGATTCTCTACCACCAGGATTTGGCGATTGGGTACCCTAATCCTCAGTCGCCCTTTAAAAGGGGGAGTATATAAAGTACTTCTCCCGCCTTCTTAGCATGTCTTCGTAATGTAATGGTCAGCACACTCGGTGCGTATTCGAGAGGTCCGTGGTTGGAGCCCCAGCGGGGGCATTGCTCATTTTTCCTCTCTCCTGCTTCAAAAAAAAACAAAATCCTAATGTCTTTACAAAGTAACCAAACCAAATGAAGGAGATGATTTTATTGCAGCTTTGAGGGGTTTTTTTCCTTCAAATTAAGACAATCTGATAAAAATAGCTCAAAGACAAATGCAAGATACTTCTGTAATTTTTTCTGAACACAGAAACGGTTATTACCAATCCCGTTTTTTATTTGGAAGTATTTCTAAAAATGCAAAATCTTTGGAGTCGAATCCGCAACTTCAGAGTTGCAAAAGTGGAAGAGAATTGCTGAATTGTTAAAAGAGCAAAAATTAGAAATTTTTTATATCTAAACTCGCACGTACATTAGTCTAAACAGATTCTCTTGCCTTATTGCTATTCCTCTTATTTATACCACAGCCAAAAGAAACAAGAGGACACTACGAGTACGTGTTAAAAAAATGACTCTTATTATCCTATAAATGCGCTTGTAAGAAACTCTTAAAATATTGCCATATTGGAAAAAAATGACATATAAGACCAGTTTGGTGGTAAACATATTTGATAAAGACTATGGGTACATCAGTAGCTTTATCAATACAAGTATATCAAATACTTGCAGTTCTCCTTATTTTCACAGCTCCAATATCTAATTTACTCAAAACTGCACTTACTAAAATTAAACTAATTAAACACACTCCAGCAACAATTTGACTACAAACTGAACATTATAACAAGTAAAACTACTATAAGTGTTTACTAAATTTTGCTGTAAATTTGTGTAAATACTTGCATTCATTTCTTTGCATTTAGGTTTTTACTATATAATATACTTTTGGCGCCTTCGTTGTGTAGTGGTCAACATGCTCGACGCGTAACCGAGAGGTCTGTGGTTGGATTCCCGTCGAAGGCGTTGCTCATTTTTCATTACTCCTGCTTTCGAAATAACCTAATGTCTCTACACGTATTTTTATAATGTTACGCTTTTTATTTATTTATTTGGTGTATTTCATGTAATAATTTTACTGTGCATTTTTAATTGTTTGTGGCCACATATTAAGTTTATCAACAATTATTTTGTGTATATTTTGTCTGTTATTTTCTAGAGATTATAATTCTGATTTGATCGATGTTTAAATTGTGAAAATAACAGCTGGGATATTAGCACAAAACATCACTAAATGATGAGCTTTGGGTGCATTTTGGCAATTGTTTCAAAAACCTAGGAACAATTTTTCTGGAAGCTTCAGAAATGCTGTGGATCTCTGCCTATAAGCTGATACGCGGAGTAAGTGTAGAGAGGTAGCTGAATGAGTCGGATTGGAACTGGGCTGTTATTCTAAGTTCTTGTTCAGTGATTATTGCATTTGAGTTTAGTTTGTGAATAATATGTGATATTCTTCACATATTAAGGAGAATTTTTATTATCTCTATTGTTCTACATGAATTAGCTACTGCTGCTGCTGAAAAGTTGTGATTTATTTCAATAATGTTTTATCTTCTTCCTGCTCATTTGGCATAGTTATTAAAGAGATCTCCTCTAACTCTCAGCTCACAACAGTATATGAGTAAAAGAATGCACGACAATACCAAATAAATATAAGATAATTGCAATAAAATTCAAAGATACAAAAAAAAAGTATTCTACGTATTGCTATTGTAACGACTCACAAGGATAAAAAAATGGTAATTGTGAGAGAAGATGTATAAGCAATTTACAAGTTGATATTTTTTACTTCACGATTCTCGTTCTTAGAAGTTACTTTTTACAGCCTTGGAAATCCGTTCATGGGAAGTGGGTGTCCGAAATCTAAGAAATTTGTGCGGTGTAGGAATGAGTTGAGACTTCTAAGAACAAAGGCAAAGACATTTACACGTTCATCTGGCTACAGCTGGCTTCTGGGTGGCTGAGAAGGAAATAAATGCACGAGCGAGTTGCTCATATCCAAGTAACGATTTTGCCGGCTACCTCTACCCTAGGCGCTGCTCCTGAGCTGCTGACACATTATCTAGGAAGAATCTCTCTACTCATTTTTCCTCTCGGACTGTGTCCCGGAATTTTGTTGCAGGATTTTAGGACGTTCCGGAACAAACCCTGCTGTCCTGTTACAGATGCATAAACCTCAGTGTAGGATTCGGTTGGTGAGTTCACTCATTTTCGGGATGTTTGTTGTGCTGTTATAGAAGATGGGAAAATTCCTCGAAATTGCAAAGAAGGAAATGGAAACGTGATGTGTCACCAGCTGCAGGATACGCTGTCGCTAAGCTAATGATATAGAACAATAACTATTGCAGCTTAATCTATGGATACTGTCTTGGATCAAGAGTTCTCGTGTCCATTAGGAATTTTTACCCAAGCGATCCTGTCAATGAAGCTTCCCCTTCTGACCACAGTGTCACGAAAGCAGAAGTCACGTTATCTTGACTCCAGTGAGGGATATACTGCCATAAAGGTACTTGCACCTTTTTGAAGGTTGCGTTTTTCAAATTAGGAATCGATTTTATGAAGGTGCGTATCAGACAAATTAGCTACAAAAATATAGAAATTTTTTAAAGAAAGAACTTATACTAATTTTTAATTTTGGAACACATTAAGAAGTATTAAAAGCATTTAATGCTATAAAACAATCTAGCTGAATTAAGAAAAGAATTAATATCTTCCTAATTTCTTCTCAAAACTGCTGACGTGTTACAGCTCTATTTTCTAAAGTCAAAATGCGTTGTCGGAACTTATGTATTGAAAGTAATTTGCGCTTGTTTACATTAACGTACTGGGTCGCATAGTCTAAACTTTCCTAGAAAATATCATGCTGCTGAAATCGATAATTCTGTACCATCTTCCTTATAATTTCAGCTATAGGTTTTAATTGCTTTTCGTCTGCCGCAACAATTTTTTGTCCGATGAATGAATACAAAGTCCGATGAATGAATGCATATGGCGAGGCAATTGCCTACAGTTTTTCCAACAGACTTATCACATAAAAGCTAGTTAGAATAACATCGGAAAGCTAAATAGGTTCAGTATTTTGTTTCAATTTTTGCGTAAAATACAATACTGAACAACACGCATGGTTCAAGGTTTTGTCTTCTTATAAAGAATATGTTCCTTGCTGAAAATTAAAAGAATATGTTCCTAGCTAAAAATACTTAAACACAGTTTCAGAAAAACAACTATCAAATCTGAAGAAAGGAAACGGAATGAACGCTATAAAGCAGCTGATTTAAAAATTAGAAACAAACTATAGTGAAAACATCAAAATAAATTATACCAGGGATTGCAAACTGTTTAAATAATTAGGCCAGGGATTTATGAGTGCAAATAGAAATTCAGAGAAGTACCTATAATATTTGCGAAATTTAATACATTGAAATCCGATAACTGACGTAGCGTGGTAAAGTAATGAGAAAGCACGAGGCGACAACGACAAGAGTAAGTTATAAAATTTATAAGGTTATAAACCTGTTATTATGATTTCGTCTTTGCTACAACTTCTCCTTTCCGTATTCCTAGCCAGAATGCAATGAGATATCCAGTATTTAAACTGAGGTTTTCACTGAGTTTAACACAACACTCATTTCTGGCTTCGTGTGTACGTTGCGTGTTAGTATCCTGCCATTTCTGATAGTTGTATGTATCTGGCTTTGCGGTATGCCGCTGACGACACCTTGCTTTTGAGGCTTCGATCTAATTACGGAGCCAACTTCGAGTAATACTAAATTGTGTAGTCTTTGAATGCTGTTCTACGTTTAACTTTAATTTGACTATTCTGTTTAGTTGCCTCATCATTGTTAGCACGAGAAAGTTCTTTTATGTTCTAAACTCTGTTTAAATAGTAAGAACGTTATTTAAAATCCTCTCGCGGCTTGCTGATACTTCAGACATAGCGAAAATTCGCTTCACGTCTGTTGGGGTTATTGGGCTATTACCAGTCTAAGTAAAACACCAAAAGTAGCGACCGAAAGAATTACTGATCCTACCGCAAGGCAATGCAACATTTAATCTGCCCACCACCCGAGATCACAGGCTCCGCCGGCATTAAGAAGTCCAGTGGAAGGCTTTAGATTTATCGTAGATCTTATCCGAGCTTTCATGAAACCGACAACTATTTTTGATGACAGAAGTTCGGTAGAGACCTTTCTGAAACAATTAGATTCTCACTTTTTACTTTATCCGATTACAGAAATACAGAAGATACGATAGCAACTGCCGCGCTTCCAGGATAGGCAATGAGCTGGTACTAATGCATCGGTAAATTTTTGTTGGTAGAACTAGGCAGTGGGAATTATAAGACTGAAGTGTTTAAAACTGCCCTTGTGAAAGCATACCCCATAGTGAAAGAGGGTGAAATTAGAAGTGGAATTGTTTGGTAGGTATCAAAATAAGGTTGAAGAACTTATACGGTATTTCTCCGGCCTTCTTCGCATGCCTTCGTGGTGTAGCGATCAGCATGTTCGACGCGTATTAGAGAGGTCCGTGGTTCGAATCCCGGTGAGGACATTGCTCATTTTCTTTTCTCCTGTTTCAAAAATACCTAATGTCTCTACACTGGCGCCCCAACTAAAAAAGGTAGTGGATAATGATTCTCCATCACCAGGATTTGATTGGGGCCCCTAATCCCCAGTCGCCCTTTGAAAGGGGGAGTATATAAGTTATTTCTCCCGCCTTCTTCGCGTGCCTTCGTGGTGTAATGGTCAGCACACTCGACTCGTATTCGAGAGGTCCGTGGTTGGAGTCTCGGCGAAGGCATTGCTAATTTTTCATCTCTCTTTCTCCTAAAATACCTAACGTGGTGCTGTAACATGAAAAATAATTTCATGATCAGTACGTAGGATTATTGGCACAGCGAAAAGAAGAGAAAATATTTCCACATTGAAAATTAGTTTTTTAAAGCAAGTTGATATGAAAATATATGCTACTTTCATGCAAATCAGTTTAGTATAGTAAAATGGCCGGAAAAATTCCAAATAAAGTCTCTATTTCAATTACAATAAGAAAAGCGTATTCGGAATTCAAAAAAAAGTGTATACTCGAGATGCTTGGAATACATATGAAATTTTGAATAGGCGAATGACACCATACTATCACTATAGAAATGCTCCTTCTGTACCTTAAGGAATCTGTAACAGAAACAACGACATCTAGAATACAAAACTATCTCCAGTGTGACGACATCCCGCAATTTAAATGTAAAACTACTCTTATTCATTCAATTGGTAGAATTTCGAGTTATATTTTATGCATGGTCAAATAAATGAATTCGGAGGGAAACTGCAAGACGCGCTTTCTCGAGAATCCAAGAAAATTCAATTATAACTGTTTCTAAAAATTCTTAGAATTCTACAAAGCTTCATGCAAGTGACTTTATGTATTTTTCTGTGTTTATACGAGGGAAAATGTAAAGAAATTACTATTTAGTATTCATGAATTTAACTTTAACATGGACCCAGATAGTATAATATGTTTAGAATACCCAATATCATATTTATTGTTCTCGGGTTTTTAGTTTTTATTTACTACAGATCTTTAAAATACATGGAAAACTGTTAATTAAACCTTTTGGAATGAAATTTTATATATAAGTTTGTAAGGTATTTGTTCCCTCTTTACTGCGTGCTTTCGTGGTGTACCTAGAGGTACGTCCGGCTAGAATCTGAACGGTTGGAGTTCGAACCCAGGAGAGGGCATAGTTGATTCGTCATATTTCCTGGTCTCCCCCCCCAAAAAAAAAATTCTAAAAAGGCACAGTGGCACCTGATCAAAAATGTGGTGGGCGATAATTTGTCACCACCTGGATTTAGCAGTAGGGTCCCCTCCACTAGGTGAAGGAGAATGGAAGGAATTTTCTCCCTCCCTTTTACCGTTTGCCATCGTGGGGTAACTAGAACATCTGGCTTAACATCGGGAGGTCCGGAGTTCGAATCCTGGCGACCGCATTGCACATTTTTCATGTTTCCTATTTTGACAAACCTAATGGCTTTAGAAGCTTATCTTCCTCTTCGATAAAAATATTTTAAGAAGCGTTTATTTTTACAAGTTTCTCACATTTTTGGAAACTCATAAGATTGCTTCAAAAACTCACGAAAAATTAGAACCAGGGAAGTTAAAAATACCCAGATCAATTTTCTTAAAAAATAAAATGTTTATGCTTTAAACGGTAACCAATAGTCAAAAATCTCCCTTCTCTAAAAACAAAGCATATGAAGAGTTGTTGTAACATTTTCAGATTTTCTTATAAAAAATGCAAATTTTTATTAACTCATATCCGTCTTGTGCACCGTTAATGGGCTATGGATTCATTCTTATCTTTAGAAATGTAACGGTTAAATTAGAAGAAGAGCCTAAAGTCTAGGAGAAGCAGAACTGGCACTGGAAGAAATTAAAATTCTAAAGATTTCTCTTAGAAGTGAAAACAAAGCTCTTCGAAAATAAATAATGCGATTTAGAAACCATAGCGTTGTGTGATTGTACATTATAATTAATACACCTTACATATTAAATAAACATTTGTTTTTCGATCTAGCATTAATCTCGTTCAACAGTTCTTTTCTTAGATATTAACCAGTCCGCGATGAATTTCATTTGCATTTTGCCCGTTAGGTTCAATAAACATTATCTCACACTTGGAAAGACAACAGAATCCATTAAAATCTTTATAAGAGTAAGTGCCCAAGCAGAAAAAACTGGAATGAAGAATTGATAGGCCAAGTAGCGTAACATAATATGTATTTGACTTGATAAAACAGCTTTCTTGCAGTGCTTATTGACTACACAAAAAGCATGCTAAGCATGCTCCTTCCTGAGAAACAAATACAGACGTTCAGCGCAATAATCAACGCAAAACAATAAAAGTTTACCCCTGATTCCAATTTCGCTGGAACTCAGTTCAAATTTATCAATGCGTTGGGGTTACGGTGGTGAATGTAGTAGAACGTGTAGTGCTTGTTGCGAAATTTAATTGTTTGTTATAAGGGAAAGAAGTTTTCTGAGCGAGTTTCTCCGGGTTCATAAATTTTTTTGTAATTGAAGTTTTGTGTCTATATGACAAATCCAGAGATCTTTTAAATTCAGAATAAGAGCGAGCACATGCAAAGTGTTCGCCGAAGAGAGAAAAGAGAAAAGAAAAAAAAATCTGCAATAACTTCCCGTTGTTGGAATAAAAAATCACAAATTTTAATTTTTGGAAGCAAAACTTATTCCTCGCACTAATTCACCTCTCAGTTTAGATTGTAGAGTCATTAGCTTTTTTTGAAGCATGAGACATGAAAAATGAGCAATACCCTCGCCGGGACTCCGACCTCTCGAATACGCGCCGAGTGTGCTACCGTTACACCACGAAGGCATACATAAAGGAGGGAGAAACTACCATACATATACTCAACCTTTTACACGCGACTGGGGATTAGGGGACCCAGTCGCCAAATCCTGGTGGTGATGAATTATCATCCACCACCTTTTAGTTCGGGCGCCATTTAGAGTCATTGGGATTTTTCGAAGCAGGTGACGTGAAAAACGAGTAATACCCTCTTTCGAGACTCGAACCTGAACCTCTCGAATATGCGCCGAGTGTGCTACCGTTACACCACGAAGGCATGTAGAAAGGAGGGAGAAAGTACCTAAGATTACGTAAGAATTTCCAAAATTTTCCTGCAGAGAATAACGCAATCATACTGTTACTGTCAGAGACATGGGGGAAAAATCCTGTTTCGAACTCCCCCTGTCTTCTGTATACAAAGCACTATAACTTCTACTGTTTTCTTCTCCTTAAAAGCAACATTTGGACAAAATTGGACTGAGCTCCAATGAAACTGCAGTCAGGGATACATTCTTCCTTATTTGTGCTAATTACTACGTTGAATTTCTTCTTTTGTTTACAATTAAACCCCACAAAGTTATTTTCTTCAGGCGTACTGCTTCAGTAAGTTTTGCTGCATCTGACTAACCTCAACATTAGCGGTGACTACTCACTTGAGACCATAGACTTACGAATGGAGAAAACACAGCAGTTAAATAGTAGTAAATCATTATTATCGAGCATAATCAAGAGCCTTTTCTGAGCATATTCTCGATATCCTGTGCCACCTATGAACTAGCTAAATATTCAGTTGCTCGTCAGAAATTCACGCCGAAAACACTGGGGCTGCATCTCAGAAAACGGAACTCATGAAAGTGGCTTAATGGGACCAATGAATATATTATTCTTCCCACTATTTCCGCAGCTTCTACACTTTATGGCCAATAAAGTCTGAAGGAGTTCGTTAAGAGTAGAATGGATCGCATTTCGTTTCGGTGGCATTTCCTCTCAGCTAATTGAAAGGAATCGTTGTTTCTTCTAAGCACTCCACAAACATTCAGTGCAGGAAACCAGCTTCTAATCAAGTTAGATCTCAAGATAACAAAAATAACATTTAATTTATTCAAAGAATATTACCGCGGCTTTAAACATAGCATATTTCAATACAATAAATCAAAGTTTTTGTAACATTAAACAGAGGAATGAAATTAATTTTATGCAAAAGGGAAATTAAATGCCTAATAAAGTTTGAATCTGAAATTAAATTCAGACATATTGAAATTCACGTTAGGGGACGCTAAAACAGGGAAAGAATGAAGACTGAAGCTGTTTGATTGCAATCAAAAATTAAGAATAGGAAATAAACAAGAGGTTAAAATCATCAAAATATAACCTCAGTTTAATTCACAGTGAATTAATTTCTATGATTAAAGTAAGTCTACTTTAAAATGGCCAGGTGTCCCAGATTTTGGAGAGTAATCTCGGATTTTCTGCAGTATCCCACTGTAGAATATGTACAGGAAAATACTGTAAATATATTAAGAATTATAGCTTTCCTCCACACTTGCTCTCCCGGTATAAATGTCTAGGATCCACTTAGCAAACAGAAGCTCTGCGGTTTGAATTCCAGCGAGCAAACATTTGCGTTTCTCATACTTAAAATCTAACTGGTCTCTATAGTGGCACCCGAACTAAAAAGCTGTGAACGATAATTCGTCGCTACCTAAGTCGTCCTTTAATGGAGAAGAATGTAGGGAATTCTATTGTTGGAAGTAGCTTCCAGTTAGCAAGGGTAAACTCTGGGTTCGAATCCAGGCAACACAACGGTTGATTTCTCATATTTCCCATTCGTAAATGTTTATTCGTCTCTACAGTATATAAAGGTTCTGTAAATAGAGTAGTAGCCATGAAGTTTACTACTACCGCTCCGTATAATCACAGATCTACTTTTGTAAGACTGCATTTCGGGGACATCGCCGGTCCACAAAACGAATGTTTTTGAAGTTTTGTTCGCGTTTATGTTTCGCATTTGGAAAAATGGACACTGCAATTAATAAGTTATAGAATTATGAAGCGTTCACTTTTATAATAAAGATTACCTTTTGCCAGAAAATATCTTGAAAAAGGACAAATTATCTGTTAATGAATCCTTCAATTAAGTATTTTATTTAAAACAAAATACGTGACAAAAAACGTACGAGTATAAAACGTTAACTGAGACGAAATGGAATGAAATTATTTAAATTTCAGAGTAATCATACTGCTAACAAAAGTGTAAATTTAATAACTAAAATAGGCTTAAAATGTAAAAATCCTGAAATTAAATGCAGTAATAAAGCGTCTATTTGGATAATTAATAATAACTGAATAACTAAAAAAATTCAGTTAAATGTCAACATCCTGAAAGCTACCTGACAGTCAAGAAGAATACTGAATGAATTGTAGGAAGAATTCAAGTGATCAACAGATGCTAAAGTGGAAATCTTTGTGAAGATCTTGGAATGGATAAGCGTTAGGTAAAGTCTTTGAAAATGTGATAGTTTATACTAGGCATGGCCAAACTTCAAGATGATGGGAACCGCATGATAGATTTTACGACCGTTCAAAAGCCGCAAGTCCAAATTTTTCTATTCTTTAAAAAATAATGAGACAGGATTTGAATATAAAGAAACTTTTGAAGTAAATTAATGAATATGTGATTAACATGATTACATATAAATATGAATAAATACATCTTCTATTTACTGTTTTGTAATCAGAAAAGTTAAGTCCCAAGAAAATAAAAATTTGTAACTCGTGTACTGGGCAACTAAGCGTTTTTTCTTCAGGTAGAGAATTGAAATATTTTCTTATGATTTCCTTTATACCTCTCCATTTATAATTATTGTTGTTTCATTTTAGTAGAAGTAAAATGAATCGGAAGCATATTCATTGGTTTACAATTACATAAAAAGTGTTATTCGAGTAAATTACAAATCACTATTTAAAAGAAAATTCAGTGTTTTTTTTAAGTCATGAGTAATCGTTTAGAAAGGATAAATTAAGTGATACACGTCAACGCGTACTGCAGAGAAACTGTTATTCAAGAAAGAATATTTTTTTTTTTAAATAAGCTATTAACTTGTAAAGTAATTTTATTTTTCAACACAATTAAAATAAGGGCAAACATACTGAAAACATTCGAATCTTTGGATCCTAACCTAAGAAATCGTCGAATATTTTTTCCTAAAACTTTGGAATAACAACTTTTACTGATGTCCAATATAAAAGAATTCATCAAAAAAAGAATCAAATGTATTTGAAAATCAGTGTCTTTCAAGGCGGCCCTGACAGATACAGTGTTTCTGCATGGCATCCGACGGAATCAGAATTTTTCAGTAATCGGTACACTGAGCGTCGTCGAAAATTCTCGAAATTATCTCTCGAATCATCCCGATAATTTTGGACATAGATAACGAAGTTCATGCGCATCATTTAAAATTCTTGAAACTATCTCTCGAATTCTTCTGATAATTTTGGACATAGATAGCGAAGTTCGTACACATCATTGAAAATTCTAGAAAGCACCTCTTGAATGGTTACGATAATTCTGGACATACATAACTTATTAAGAATAAATCTAGTAGTTTATGCCGGGCTCTATAAACCCTTCGTCGAGCACATATTCCATTTGTCTACCAGCCGAATTCTTCAACCTATCTGTTTCACTTTGAACTGTTTTTCAAATACATGGCAAATCAAAACTAATGTTACAGAAAGAAAACATACTTGTCACTACTATAATGAATTTATTTCGCAAATGCAGAAATAACATGAACGCGCGACTCTTCATATTTCTATGGACATGGAGAGATGTTCGATGTAGAGGCCTTTTGTAGCACGTCAGGCGTCTGTACAATAGTTTAGTTCCTAAGATCCTGCCAAATAGGTGTATGGATCCACCACATTCTAATCGTTGGACCCATAACGACGGTCAAATGACTTACCGTCTTGTCTTCAATTTCTAAGTAAAATAACTCAGAAGAAAGTTTAAAGTAAGTTATTGTCAGCCTAACGGTTACATAGTACATCTTTCCGTTGGGTTACCTTATAAAGTATTTCTCCCGCCTTCTTCGCATACCTTCGTGGTGTAGTCGTCAGCACGCTCGACGCGTATTCGAGAGGTCCGTGGTTCGAGTCCGGCGAGGGCATTGCTCATTTTTCATGACTCCTGTTTAGAAATAACCTAATGACTCTACAAGCTAACCTATGTACAAAAATCTAAATCTCAAATGGAGTTTGTAAGCAGAGGATAGTTTAGAAAATAAGAGATCAGAATTTAAAAATAAACGTTTACAGGAGAAAAATTTCCCATTATTGCCTGAAATTTGTAGGGATCAAGCAGTAAATCCTTGTACAACTTTTCGTTTGGCTACTAAGCTTTTACATATGCCAAATATGCATGATGATCGAAAATTAGCAAGATAAAAAATATCAACAGATTAAAAGAAGTGTAATGCTGGCATCAAAACCGGTTATTGGTGCAGCTGTAGAGCGGCAGTACTAGAGGATGAAACATTTTAGATATGCTGAGCAGCAAAATACCTCTAACCTAATGCGAGGTAGAAAGAAGGTTATCAAATAAGAAATCGAAAACTACAATAAAACATTACAAGCTAAGCAGATTTCACCAATATCAATATGCCGATTTTGACAGAAACTTTCGACAAGAGAGATGTTTGTATTTTGCTGATCCCTCATTGCTTGATGCAACGTCATTGATATGAATATTTGATGACTAAGGGAAAAGATATGTATCTGGAATAACAATATTTGATAAAATGGAAATTAAACATTTTGGCTAAAATTTAAATAGTTGTCAAACCAGTGATTCTCATCCCGACTCCAAATATTTCAGGTTACACAACCATTGGTAAAATGAATTATGGACTTTAGCTAGGAGTATCGAGGAATTATTACAAAAGATAGAGTTTCATGTGGGAAAAGTGTTCATTAAGCTTATTATTGTGGATGGTTGCGAAATCTGTTAAGCAATTGCATAAAAATTCTTGACTTGCCTAGGGATAGGAAATTAATTTTGAAGGACTTCCGCAGAAAATTGAGACAAGTCTCCTAACCAAGTAAGAGCCTGAAGGTTTATTCTATCAAATATAAAATCCTCGTAAAATTCTGTTGTCATTACTCATGCTCACTTGTCTAACAAGTCAGCCCGGGCCCACGAAATTTCTCGTGCCAAGGAGCGCAAGATTACGCTTGTCGTTGTCAACAGCCTTGAGCATCTAACAGGTTACAGTGGGATTTGGCTCAGTTCTGCCCCCATATAATTTTGATGGAAAGCACCCCGGGTGGGCGGGTCCGAGGGTTTCCCACCCCTCTCCCCTTCCAGCAAACCACATGCGAGGACTTTCGGCTCGCCGCATATTTGGAGTGCCGCCATGCCGCACTGACACTAAACATTTACAAGCATCCATGCCTTCTCCAGGATTCGAGCCCGAGCCCTTCGGCACGACAGTCAGCGACGCTAACCACTATACCGGTTGGGCGGCTCGTAAAATTCTTCCACAGATTAAAAAGACTTCTATATGAATTGCAAGGCGAAACAAGTTTCTTCAACAGTTTACCCACGCCATTCAAAGAGTGAATAAAAGTCGCACCCTATAGCGAAAAGCAAATCTCCAGAGTGGATCACAGCTGTTGTGAACAATGGGATCACACAGGAATGTAAGAAGATTCTGCCTGAAGTAAAATTAACTTGAGAGAAAGAATATTAGGAAGAATAATTAAATACGAATATTAGCACTGAGTTTAAACTTTTACGACGTATTAGTGTATTCAGATGACCATTACCTGCTCAAAAATTAACATAACCGGAATAGTAATTACCAGAAATGGAATTATTTATAGTTTTACATATATGTTGCTCTGACGATAAGCCAGCAGCGGACAATTTGAAATCTATCAAATTTTTACATACATAATAACATAAATTAGGTTACCGATTAATAACGAAACGTGGTACTGCATGATTTCTATTTCAGTTTCCCTTTGTATTAAAAGTTTAAACTATATTTATTTAAAACAAGTCGCATTTCAGATGGCAAAGAATCTCAAGTAGATCGCGAGCCGCACTAAAGTGTCGGAGAGCCGTAGTTTGGCCATGTCTGGTTTATTTTGGCCATATCTGGTTTTATTATTTATGGTAGTCATTTAGATTTTTACCGAGAAATATGAAAAATGCACACAACCCTCAACAAAATATTTTCTTGCCCTTACCGCCATTCTTTTGGCTTCCAATTAGCTCCATGAACGCAGGCAGTAAAGAGGGAAAAAATACAAGTTTTTGAGAAACAGATTGTTTTGTTATTTTGTGGAAGGGTTTGGTTTGGTTTATTTATTTATGACAAAGCACTCGAGGGCTATCTACCTGAGAGAGGGAGGCCTTCGTGGAGGACTTCTTAAGGGAAGCTGGCTCTCATACACGTTACCACATGGGGAAACAAACGCCCATGCAAACAGTCCGTTCGCCGGGATTCGAACCTAGGACCGAACTACGAGTTTTCAGCGACTTTACCGTTCGGTCGTGGGCCTTATTTTGTGGAATGAAATGTTGATCCAAAAATTTATGTGTCAATTGTTTGAAATAATAATATTATGCTTCAGGTAAAGTTAAAAAAAATAAAACTTAAAAGGAATTTTTTTCGATATGTGCGTTGTTTTTCAAATTTCATTAAATCACGTACGTAATAAACTGTTGCTGCTGCTCAGTGGCGATGCATAGGGTATTTAAGTTACATTCCAAATTGCGGGAAGCATTTCTAGGCACAGCATTAATTATTTAAAAACTCATTTTACCTTCTTAAGAAACTATTTAAAACAAGTAACATTTTGTGCCATAAATGCTACTAATAAAATAAGTTCCTAACATGCCACAATTGGACGATTGCAAAATTTGTTTTGGGTACATTATCGTCTGCAATTAAAATTAAAATTTAAGGTAGTAATTTAGATAATTCTTCAGATGATGTACATAATTTTTGTGCTTTCTGAGTAATAAAAGGAATGAGATGTAACGCTGTTAAGTGAACCTAGCGCCAAAGTGTCGCTACGGTAAGCATAGTGAATTTTAAAGAGTGCATTTATTGTATTGTGGTTTATGCACTATCGACGAAGTAGATTTAATTCAATCCAGTAAGTTTAAATGAAATGCAAAGTGCGTATAATTTAATATTCCGTACAAGGAAGTCATGTGGTGTACACATCAGATTTTTTTCAAAATAGCATTCCGGCTTTTTAACACAAATTTTAAACTTTGTTTTATTTAAAATCTTTTTAACAGTAAATAACAATTTTTTTTAATTATATTTATTTGAAGGATTCGTCCGTCTGTATTCTTTTTTATATTATTTTGGTTAATGCTTAGAATGGCGTTCTCCCGATTTAAGTGGCACACACCAAATAATATGCAAACCTGAATTATTTTAATGCTTGTAAATTTCAGCTTTACTATAAATGTAAATATGCATATACTTATACATATTAATATAACATAAACATATAGTGCGGTCGATTGCAACCAAATAGGGAGGTGGACAACTACGTGTTATAGCAGTCTCATATACACAATTTCCTCATTCTCAGGCTACTGGTTTTTGAAGCAACAGATACATAGTTATGTACGTACCTACGTACAGCGTCATAGAAAAAACTCTTCTGAATTCATATTAAATCCATTTTACGATCTGTATAAATAAGAATCCTTTATTCTATCCACACGTATAGATGTCACGCAAAACCATCGTTCAGATGGATTCGAGAACAGTCAAAATGAATATTTTCGTTGAAATATGATACCCGAAATTTTTCTCGATTACAGTACTTTCTTTATTTCGTGCAAGCAAGTAGAAAAGGATACGGTTATAGAAAATCTGCGTATGATTTCTTATACGGAGCCCTTACGCCATCGAAACAACGTGCTTCCAACTGAACAGCAGAGAGTTTGGTTTATTTTGATTATGACAAAAAAAAACACGAAGGCTTTCTGTCTAAGCGTAGAATGCCTTCGCAGAGGACTTTCTAAGGAACAGCAAAGAAATTTTACACTTTAGGGCACTTGTAATTAACAACAAGAATTGACGTAAAATGCATAAATTTACAGGATCACTGTTCCGAAGATTAAATAGAATCTTCTCTATTTGCAAGAGTGAAAATGGCAATAGAAAATCATAGGCCAATGCGAAAAAAAATAAAAAGACCGTCGAGAAAGCTCTGTCTAAAGAATATAAAACAAAGCCTTGAATGTCATCTATTGGGAAAAAAAACGAGCGGAAAGAGATCAGTCAAGTAGACGGGTTAGTGGCTTTGTTTTCTTCACAGCTGGAACCTTCTGGCATTTTTGGTCTATTATCGTGTGAAAAGGTAATTTTTCTGCCACCATTTTCGTTCCTGCAACTGAAGGAGGATTATTAACTTTCGAGTTTACAGGCCTGCAAATTTGCGCATGTTGCAGAGATTCTTGTTGCCAGTTTAGTGTTTTTGTTCTACGGAGTCTTCTTTTTATTATATTTAGACTCTAGGCTTATCAAAATTTTGAAACATAGGCGGTTGAGAATGTAGAGGAAAGGAATCCTTGAAGGGGAGATGGAAGCCTGAAAGCCTTTTTTAATACGAATAGTTTAAGAAACTCCTAAACAATTTTATTTTTTTAACCTTTTGTTACTTTACTTTTAAATTTTATTTTAAATATATCTTATAAGTAAACGAGCAATACATCTTATATTTGAAGCACTCCAATGTTCACTGTGTTCGCTATAGTAACATTATTTCAATAAAATTGCGCTGAACTTCAACGAAACTGCAGCCAGGGAAAATAGTTTCCATTTTATACTTATTTGTACTAATTTTTAAGTTTTACTTCTTCATTTGCTTGCTAGTCAACTATGTAAAATTATTTCTTTATTTTCTTCAAGAACAAATTTCATAATAAAACATAACTACAACAATGAAAAGGGTTTGCCTCACTCTAAAACGTTATAAAATGTTAAAGAAAAGAGAAGTCATACCCATTTTAGATATAAACTGTAGATAACTCCCATTACTGGCATTAGAAATGCCTTCGTTTAGGTTTTCTAAAAATTTTCGACCGTTAAGTACATCAGCAAACAGGTATATGAATATGCCATTCATTCACTTTAGCAAGTGTTGTCAATTTTCAAACTGTAAAGTCTTTTATTTATCTCGCATAAGGCCTCTTATGTATCTCGTTCTTACAGTGTTGCCATTCGGAAAAACATATGACCTTTTTGTTTTCTTCTGATTTAATCGCCCTGTGAACTCAGGGATTTAAAATTTTAAAATGACTTTCTTGATAATCTAAATACTTATTTTACTTTCAATAACATGGCGAACTTGAATTAAATATAATTTTTAATATATCCAATTCATAATTTTTGTGAACATTTACAGTGTTATCGTAATTAGGCAAAGCTGATTCTAAAGCCATATAATGTAATATACGTAGTACAGAATCGTCTGGTTTTAGTATTATAACACATTATATAGCATGCATATAAATAAAAATTAGGATGGAAAATTGATAACTTTGTATAGTGTTAGCCTGTTTTCCAGTTCTTAAATAGTAGCTACGTGATAAATAATTCGCTACAAAACATCCGCAAATATGTACTTTTCTCGGTTTATATACAAAATTAAACGCTTTTGTAAGCTATAAAATGAAGCACTGCGCTGTAAAAATTAGTGACATTTTTCATATCCTTAATTTTTCATTTGTAGTTGCAGTGGCTTTCGATTTAATCACAAATATTCGATTATCTCAGCCGACACCAATTCACAGTATCTAGGATAATCGCAGTTCAGCTATGCTTTGCTTTGCCCATAAAAAAATTTCCCGATATCGGCTGGTGAAATTACCCTAGTGACATCAATTATTTATAAAAGGAAGGGAAAATAATGCGCTTCATATAACGCTCCCTTGCTTTATTTACAATTTAAAACTCTTCCCACAAACTCAAACAAATCTTTGTAATTCACAGCTTCATAATGCGTTAAAGAGCGTAACTAGTCTTAGACATAATATTCTTTTCATAAATCCTTCAAGTTTCTGGATTCTTCTTAAGAGATCCTCAGCAGGGAAGAGCAGTGATGCTAATGATCATAACTCTGCCACACTAATGCATAATTACGCCAGTGAAACGAGGCCATACCAATCAAGATCTATTACAGAAGCCTTCTCATTAAATCAAGCTGGCTAGGTGTTCGCCGTTAAGGAGATACACATTCACATGAAGCTTTCGGCGTGGGAGTTGAGATGTTTTATTTTTTGAGGCAATTCGTCTTCGTTTTGTGACTGTTCCTCTGGTGATGTCATTTCCGTCTTAGTGCATTTGTTCCCTTTGGGACGAAATGTGTTGTCTGTGGCCTTCGAAACTTCATAACGCGTGTATGGTTGCATCGTTAAATTTTTTATGCCTGTAGATGTAATTGATAATTTCTAGTATTATATGTCGTATGACCCTTGAATGAATCGAAGTGTATTCTTTTAAACTTTTTTCTATCTTATGCAACTTTTTTAAACTTGCTAAAAATATAAATTTTCGCTACATTAACTTATTATCTGTATTTTAATTAAATGTTTTTAAATATTCATAAATGCAATAAACAATATTATAAAACAAACCTCAAATCATAATTTGTTTACTTTTATCATACGTAGCCATACGTGTTTCCTTGTAGATTTATGCAGATGATTTATGATGACTTGTAACTTTTTACCCCAAAATATTTATATTTTATTTATTTACTTATTTATTTATTTTATTTATTATTATTTTTTATGCGCGAGAAGGTTTGAGAATATAATTAAGTTAAAATAATTTGGCATTTCACAAATTTATTTATTTAATTAATTCTACGAACGAAGTATAAAGTAAATATTTTTGTTGTACTTTGAAGCATAAAAACTTACCATACCAATCAAATACCGCAATTTTAGTTCAAAATATTGGAAGCAATATATTGGAACTGTGATGCAAATTTCATGAAGATATCTTGAAAAGGTTTTGGAAACCCCCAAACGAAAAATGAGTAAAATGCTTTTAGATAAAATAAATGGTTTAAAATTTCTTCGCACCATGAAAATCATCATCATTGCGATTTTACATTAATTCGTAATATCTCGAAGGTGTTCAGCCATTTGGTTAAAAAAATTATTCTGTAGTTTAAATTTTTATATGAATTATTTTTTATTTTGAATGATTTAATTAAAACACAATGAATTTTGATAAACATGATGAAGTTTCTTTAAGCACAATCAGATGAGATTTATTCACGTGTTTCTTTAACTGTTGGTTTGCGTTCCTTTATAACGATTGAGGAATGACTTATTACTTTAGTT